>MU007104.1:0-70711 GCA_010583015.1 Tothia fuscella
GAGGATTTTCTTATATTATAGGTAGGGTTGTATTATAGGTAGGGTCAATACTCTAGCTAATATCTATTTTTTAAAATAAAGTTCTTTTTACTTAGACTAGTTTAGTATTTTATATAAACTAGTATTACTTTAATAATTATTATTTCGATTCTAATATACCTTTTAGCTAAAACTCTATTACTAATTTAATATACTTTTAATTCGAAAATAAACTATTTACGTAGGTTAACTTTTCTAGCTACTCTATTTTTACTAAGACGCTATATACTATAAATATAGTATTAAGAATTTAATACTTAGTTACGTCAACGCTAATACTACTAATTAATACTAGACTATAGCAATTATACTTTTTAGCGGCAACGGCCATAATATATTATTCAAATTCCTACTCTTTTGAAGCGTAAAGTCGTCCTATTGCAGTCTTAGCAGAGCTTTCCATACCCCTGTCCCCCGTCTAGGTAGAACGGCTCAAGCTACGCACTCCTGCCGATATACTAGGTCTGGTTCCGGTAACGCCAGAGAATCAAGGAAGCCAGCACATATGCTTTACACGCATGGGATCGCTGTTTTGTGGCGTTGCCAGTAACCAAAATCACCAACGGATAGGCACCATATGTGCGTGGTCGTTGGGGTTGCAAGACATGCATCTCCTTTCAAGCTTGAGAGAGAACCAAAAGTCAAAGGTCCGATTTTGCTGTTTCCGTTTCTTGGTATACTAAAGATGGTGGCTATCACATCCACACGCCATATTTTCAAGAAACGCACATTATCTTTGGATCAGAATTACGCGCTATTCTTCCTCACTTAACCCTTGGTTGTTTCCGGAAAATGAGCTTCATCATGTCCCACTGGCGTATCTTTGGCTTGAGTCATAGTGACAAAGACGTTGAAGATATTACCTGCATGAGGTCAGCGACTACTGTCCTGGAATGCTCGCATTTCTATCCGACAAAATATAAATATATCTGAGTTTCAAAAACAGTGAGTAGCACCTCGACCAATCTTTGAGCCAGACTGGAGAGTTTGCTATACTGAGTCAGATTTTGTTCGTTCCCTCAGATATGAAAGATGCTAGAGGTTAGTGATCAACAACAAAATTTCCAGATCTCTGGGCAGTTACACGTTGACTACGGTAGACATAACGTCTATGCAATCCCTAAGGTTTGGTAGGAGACGAATATAAAGTAAGGTAAATGAGTGAGCAAGAAGACGGGATACTAGAAGTTCTGGATGCGTGTTGTCTGATGTCTGATAACTTTGATTTGAAGATGTTCATAACCACTTCCTCGTTGACATAAAGAAAGCACAACTAGGGGTTTCCTCTCGGTTGATAATAGTCGGGGTATCTATGGACCAGTTTGCTGACCAAGCTTGGAGTGCTGAGGTGCTTTGGAGTCGAAATCTTACCAATTTCATGCCCTAGCCATCATGGTACCTATCGAGGAAAATTTGAGAGACAGAAGCCACACCAAGGGATGTAGAATCATCGAAAAGAACATAACGTAAATGTAGCGTGGGCTTCAGTATCAGTTCGTACGAACCCGGCAAATTCCCACTCAGAAGTAGGCATGAAAGACCACTCTTGCGGGTGGGTCTAACATCACGGGATCCCTTCCAATTTGATAAGGCTAGCTGACGCATCTACCGACAAGCGTTCAGTGAAACCACTCCGCTGGGTCAGACCCTTGATACGTAGTCGAATCCCAAGAAAGAATACGCTGCTATGGTTGATCTCAGAAAAGATCGTCCAGTAATTATTACAGTTGAATTTGTTGATACTCAGTCTCGGCTGGTTATTTCTCATGCACCCGCAAAGAAGCATGGTATCCTTATAGGTTAAAGATCTTGATTTTCTTGGAAAATTTCGTGCTCGGAGTGGTGGAAGCGTCATTTGTCCGTACATTTCAATCTGTCCTCTCCACCAATACAAAAACGAGAAACTTTACACCGGGCTGAGCACACCCTAGAAGATATGGTTTGTGCTTCCATCTATATCCTTCTCCAAAGCTTCAATGTGCATGACAGATGCCGAATAGCACCGTAGTATGGTAACATTACAGTTATTTTGGTGGACTAGTACCCTATTCAACGCTTGGGCTTTCGTTGTTGGCTCCACCAGTTCGATTTCTCATATTTAGGTCGGTTACAACGGCGTGCCCCCTGCCCCTCATACCCTAGCATCAAATGTCCTATACAGCTCCCGTCTCCGCCCTCATTTCATCCTGGTCTGAATACCGTATAAGGCCAGCACGCTCGCTTGCGTGGGTCAAAAAGCCCCCACGTTTTTCTCCTTCAACAGCATCTCTTAGATATACGAATTCCCGTGATGATCTCCAACAGATTGTTGTAATAAATCAGCTATACTTTTTGGCAGGAGAAATTGCTGTCTGACCCAAGGACCGGATCCCGGAATAATCTCCATGGATTACAATTCGTTTCCGTTCACGCAGGCGTCACCAGCATACAATTTTTTGGGACTACCTCCAACTCCAACCTATACAGGAGACGATGGAAAAGTCGGCCCTACTGTAAGCCCACCCTTGCTTTAATTCCCCATCTTGGGCAATTCGTAATCTTGTTCTTTTAAGCCGTGAACCTTGCCCCGTTGCAATTGCAGATCAGGGAGTGGCCTTGCTGACGCTGAAGTATAGGACCCTATCGATACGACATTCCTGCAAACCGGTCCATACGATGATTTTCAATTTTCGCCAGGACTCATACCTGGTGGTGACCCCATCTCCACGTCCGCAATGATGCCTGTGGGCAGCATTGATAGTGGATTAGGTGATGGTATGGATTATATGCAGCAAGATGGTGGTGTGGGAGGTCAATATGATAGACGGAGTAGTAGTGAAGAGAAAGAAATCTTAACTCCTGCACAAAGTAGGAGGAAGGCACAAAATAGAGCTGCGTAAGTAGTCAACTTGCCTCACCTCGGCAGATGGCGTATGCAAATTATGTCGTTTTTCCTCGAGAAAGCAGCCTGCTGATATGGTACCATTTCACAGGCAACGCGCTTTTCGTGAACGCAAGGAGCGTCATGTAAAAGACCTCGAAGCAAAACTCACAGCCCTAGAGTCTTCCGCATCATCACTAGCATCAGATAATCAACGCCTAAAACTCGCCCTTCAACGTGCAACAACAGAGAACGAAATACTTCGCGCATCATCGCGTCCGAACTCGACAATATCTCCAGCACAACACCACTCTCCAGCACATAATTTAGATCCTGGAGACGGTAATCCGGACCCTGGCTACACCTCTGTGCCCCTTATGCCTGGCGAGTCTGACGGTGTTATGTTACCCGCAGGTGCGACGTGGGATCTCATACAGAGCCATCCTCTGGTCCGACAAGGTTTCGTTGATATCGCAGACGTTTGCGAAAGATTACGGGGTGCTGCGCGATGCGATGGTACTGGTCCTGTCTTTTCAGAGCGTGAGGTCAGGAGAGCGGTGGAAGAAAGTCGAAGGGCAGGAGGGGACGAGTTGATATGATTTATCTTCGTTGGTTTGGATGCCTACACGGTAGGGAAAATGCACGCCAGTCCGGCTACTGGACCGTTCACTACTTCATGAGTAGAACGCTGTGTCCCTTTCACACAAGTTTTGGGCGCACTTCTTATACCCGTCTCTGGAATACATTTTATGCCAAAAGCACACTATATTTTTGCGTTACTCACTGTCTGCAAACACATCAGTCGCTAATGACTATTAGAACTTCTTTCCCATGGGTTTCGCAATCCCTCCACATGATTTTTGCAGCTTAGGTAGCGTATGCCTCGGAATATGCATTTGCACAAAGCGGTTTGAATTCGTCAACGTCCAAGAACATGCAAAGTCCCCTGAGGTATTCAACCATTTGTAAGTTTGTGGGTTTCTGATTGGTTTGGGAATTTGAGGACGGTTCAAAAGAGTTCACACCCTACTCCAACAATAGATCAATGCAGTGGCTCACTCGCTAAGTTGGCTAGAAGAGGATATTTTTATCCTGGTTTTGAAATGAGGTCCTTGACCATTTAGCTTCATAAGATACCTAAGGTACAATCACTCCTATGGCCCAACAAATGTTGGGCACCTCAGGTCCATTTAGCAGTCCAGATATTGGTAAGAGTATAGGACGTGGGAAACGGAGGGAAAAGCATGCTGAATATATCAGTCCTGCACAGCTATATTCTAGAATGCTGAGATCTACGCCCAGAACCTGACAAGTTCACGCGTTGGAGTTTAGCGAAAATGAAAATCTCGTTTCGCCTCTTTGCGTTTCCCACATCCTATACTCTTACCTCAGCCTTTAAGCCCAAAAAAGGACCGTTCCGAGATTCGAACTCGGGACCTCCAGCATGTTCAAGAAGAACTCAAGGGTTGTGACCCGAAGATGGAATCGTACTGGAGATTTATCAATGCTATGTAGGAATTGGATATTTGGATTTTCAGTGACATACCCACTAGACCAAACGGTCTTTGTTGAGGGATGTCTGACTAGAAATAGTATTATATGGCAATGCAGCAGTCAATCTTACAGAACGGAATGTTGCAGACGGCTGGCAATTCGGCATTCAGTCTTTACAGAACGGAAGGTTGCAGACGGCAGACGGCTGGATGGCCAGGGTGGAGGATATGAGTTGTTTGAATCATGAAGATAAGAGCTTAAGGCATGTCAATCATGCTGTGGATTACATGAGTGTTCCTGGCTCTGGAGCAATGATAATGGCTATCAGCTTGAGACCGCTGAACAATACCTACAGCTTCTTCAATTCATTAAGCTTCTACTTGTCAATCTTAGATAATGCGGTCATTGAACTTTCATCTAGAGAGTGGTTTGATCCGATGTTCACGATCATGTGGAAAAGGAGAGACTGGATAAAAGCATTGGGTATTAAACTCCAGATTCCAGGTTATTGACACCCCAGAACCTCGTACGAGCACTTTGATGCCGCAGGCATGTCTGTCCTTAAGCCTAAGGCTTACTTCACACTCTCACACATGATCAGGCAGAACTCTTGAAAATCACTGGCTCGTATAGAATCCTCAATATCTTCTTCCAGATATTTTCCGTACTTCTCCCTGTACTCATCCTTCACACGCATGAAATGTAGTCTCTCCCAATGCAATCTCACAAGTCGACTGATGAGCAGCTCATATCTATCCTTCTTCTTCGACTCCCCATTCGCGACATCATTCTTCGATGTTCGTGGTGAGGGCCCTTTGTCATCAGCAGCTGAGGGAGCGAGATCGAGAATGGCATGATGGAGAAGCATAGCATCTCGCGCTGGTCGATTGATCACTCCGTTAAGAATATGTGCGACTACCTCACCCTGCAACAATATTAGCTCCTGATGTAGTCATCATCTTGTCTGATCGAGAACTTACCACAAGATTATTACTCTTCCTGAGAGCGTCCTTTGCGAAGTTACCATTGTACTTTCTATCGTACGTCCTTAAGCATTCTCTTAAATGAGCATCGCTTCTGGTGACCACAATGTCCAAAATAGCAGTCTCCCCACCATCTCGGCGGCGAAGAGCACTGTATAATGCGTCTACATCTCTGTTGCGGTACTCCATGGGCCAAATGTCATTTTCCTCTTGCCTCTTTTCTTCCAGTGCTAGCAGCACCGCAGTTCGGAATTTATCTGCTTTGAGTTCTTTATCCATGCACCGCACTAAATCATCGCTGTAGCGTTTGTCCTTGAACGAGTCCTTGATATTCCGAATCTCGGTATTCGTTCTTCCCATAAGTGCTTCTATCAATAATTCTCTCCTAGCGCTATTGGACTGATACCAGAAATTAGCCCAATAGCCCTCACTCTCCCATCGCCCAAGCGCGGTGACGTAGGCGATCTTACACAAATTGCCGGTAGTTTTCAACTTGATGTGTTTGGCAATATTGATTCCCCGACCTTGTATTTTACAGACACGCTTGTATGCCACCCGGAGCTCAAGAAGCTGATCGTGCGTCAACGTGGGTAAAATATCGCAAAGAATCTGAAACTTGGGGCTGGATCGGGAAAGCTCGGCGGCAATGTCTTGGGCATCCTTTTCGGCCTGCTCATCGAATAAAGCTACGCTCTTTTTCTTTCTTTTGTCCTTTCCCGGAGGAGAGGGTGAGTCTCTGGAGATACTGCCGTGGTGGAACAACCCACGAGACATGCGTGGGTCTAGAGGAGGGAGATCGTCAAGCTCGTCGAAATGGTCGTAATCATCTCTGCGTGCCATCATAAGAGGCGACGGCATATTCATACTCTGCCACGTCCCCTGGTATGCTTCGAGAAGGGGACTCGGGGGAGGAAGCCCACCACCCATAACATGGCCATCTGGATGATTTCCACTGACGGAGAGTCTATTCATTCTGGACCCGCGACCGCTTGGAGATGGCGCTCGAAGATCAGAGTGTGGGCCGCTTATTGAGTGGGAATGTGGACGAAGACCTGAGGGAGGCGATGATCTTTTGCCGCCTCCTGGCACCACCTCTTTGATACGAGCACCGTGAGGAATCTTTGATTGCACTGGAGGTCCCATTGGTGGCGGAGGGGGTATTCCACTATGCTGCTGCGGAGGAGACGGACCTGGACCCATAGGAGGGTGTGGCACACCAGGATGGCCCATCAGACGGGGTGGTTCGTCGTATCGGCCTATCGAAGGTGCTGGTGGTGGTGGTATTCCCTGAGGAAGGTGAGGTTGACCTCGTTGGTCATAACCAAAAGATCCCGGCTGGTAGCCTTCTTGCTGATGTTGCGTGTTCATGCTTGGCCTGCGCGTGTGCGTGACTGGTGGTTGAGGTGCAACAACCGGCTTCGCAGTATACCTTATCCCCTTTACTTCGGCGTACTGATAGCCTCCTGATGACCCTGCTTTTCCATTAGCCGCTGTGGGCCGAGAGGCTCCAGGCGCATTATGTCCCCACTGAGGGTATGGAGTAAATGTCGGCTTCAACGGTTCAGCGTACTGCACGCCTTGCACACCAGGCCTAGCAGGCATATATCCGGGACGTTCTTCCGGCGGAAGATCTGCATAGCCTCCCATCGTAACCTCGTCTGGGTCAGACCCAGAGCTGTCCGAATCATCATGCTCTGGAGGTGAAGGCATTGTATATACTAATATATCCTCAGTCGGCGAAAGTATGGAGGGGTAACCACATTGCTGCATACATACCAGGGAGAGAAGGAACGACTGGTATTATGGGCTTTAGGGCAGCGAGTCAGTACGTGCTTGCTCTTTCTCTCCACGCTTTGAAAGGTGAGAGTGGTTTGGAGATTACAAATACTCACCGGCGCTCGCGAATCTCGCGATCGTGATCTTGAGGGTCTGCGGGAGTGAGAGCTTGAACGCTGAGTGCTGCGTGTGGAGCGGTCATCTGGGCGGAGGGACATGTTTTCGTCTTCTATGAGACCACTCAGGAATCCGAGTTGAGGCAAGATGTAAGCAATTAGAGTATAGTCCTACTACTGCCTAACAGATTACTAAGTCAAGAGAGAGAGGTTGGAGCTGAAGAAACGTCCTAACCCCTTTTAGCTGTCGAGCCTGTCACACGAAGCGTTAAACGCCATCATGGAGTCTAGCCGCTTCTTGCTGGTCGGGGCGGGAAACGTGAGACAAGAATAGTTTGTCCTTGTTTCACACATCGTGGTGATTGCTACGGAGGTATCAAATGCCCGCATGCTGTCTCTCGGCTTGCAGATGGTTTGTGATGGCGATCGTTGGGTGTACCTGCATTTTGAGGACCAGTAATGTCAGGTAGGGAAGGATCCTCTGCCAAGACAGGCAAGGCTGCCCGATTTTTTCGATACTTTGAAGCTGGGCGTCTGGTCAAAGATCAAGAAGATATCAAATACCTATTTGAAATATTCAAACTACTGTACACGTTCCGCCCTTCCATCAGGCCTCCACTGTTGATTGATTGCTATAGTACTCCATAGCACATGTAGGAACATGATATTCAAGGAGAATCTACTGCTGCGATCTTCTAACCCTCTGCTACATAAGCGTGGGAAATCCTTTCGAGGCATGTTTGGAAGAATCCATCAGCCTTTCCTCTAACTCTATGAAAGCTAGAATATGATATTGTATGTGGTGATATGAGTTCGGGAATTGAGGTGCCAACCAAAGCTGACCTTTTGCACTCTTTTGACCGGACTGCTATTTCATTCACAGGTCCTTCGGAAGGAAGGAACCCCAAATCTGATATACTTATGAGTCTAGCTAGCCGTAGTGGTGGTGTCGGGTGAAATGAGAGCAAGGTCAAAGATCACAAATGGTACCAACGATGAGAAAAAGTGTGGCCGGGACGCCAAGACTCACGAGTCCCAGTTTTCCAAGTCTCTGCGGCAAAACGCGTCCTCTCTCTCTTCACCTCCTTTTCACACTTGCAGCGGAGCTTTTTGGTCTTCAGCACAACAAATATAGGGTATTTGAATATTTTTCATTCTTGGATTTTGACGCATGGCACCGGTAAGAAATAAAGAAGTCGACAGTTTAGCTCCAAAACTTACCAATGCGCATTAGCTTCGCAACCGATCGAATCGCACTCAAGGGGATGATGAGGCATTAATACTCAAGGGACTACCCATTCGCCAATGGCGGCAGTCAGAACAACCCATAGGCCCCCCAATAGAGGCACAACCTGCCTTTAGAAAGCAAATATGGCCAGAACTGCAAATGCCACGTGACTCCCATCTGCTCCCAGAAGTATCACAACAACTACTACGAGCAGCTCGTGCAGGTCGCCTGTATAAGCCTGCCGCCATATCTGCTGACGATGAAGACAAAGACCTTGGCATAGAGGATGAGGAGGAGAAACCGAAAGAACCACAACACCAAGGCTTTATCGCTCGCAAATGGACAGTTGTGCCCCGCCATCTTGAGGAGCCTGAGCCCGAACATCTTGCAAAGCGAAGAAAAGGCTTGCCGCTAACTTCCGCAAGCGGCTATCCCATTGCACCAGCCACAGCATTTCGAAAGACCAAAGTGAAAAAAGTGGATGCAGCAGGCAATGTTCACATATACGAAGTGTTAGCACCCGAAGGTCAGACCATTGAAGGCGAAGTTGTTGACCAGGATGAATCGGCCAAGACTGCTCCAGTTGAAGCTGCTGCTCCAGCAGGAACGGTCGTGGAGGGAGTGGGTATTGTCAATGAACAGGGGGTAGTAGTTGCCAATGATTTACTGCCCCAACCTATTCCACCGCGAAGGAAGCCGCCACCACGAAGAAAGCCCAAAAAGGGGCCAGGTAGAGGTAGAAAGAAGGTCCTGTTTCAACCAGGGCCAGAAGGTGCCCCCACAGGTGGTGGAAGTTCATCGAGCTTGCTTGTCCCCGGCCCAGCAGATGGCGCGACAGGATCAACCGTGCCCTCTACGCCAGGCGATATACCTATGCCCGATGCACAAGATGGCGAAGAAGATGACAGCTCCGGGTCCGAGGGTGAAGAGGGCGAGGACGATGGGCGAGAAGAAGGCGAGGTCTCACAAACCCCCGACCCAGAAGATACGCCTGCCCAAACACTGCCGCTGCTTGTTACGGCAGATGAACGGCAGACTGCGCCTGCTGTGACCTACTCCACACCATCTGAACTTGTGCCGCCTGTCCTAAGAGACTCGTCTAGCTCTCCAGATTTGCCTCTTGCCACCAAACAGGCTCAAAGTCAGCATGGATCACTGACAGAAACGCAACCACCAGAATCTGAGATAACTGTGGAGCCACCACTTGTTGACATCAAACCTTTTGTACCTACTATGGAAGCACCAGCAATCATTTCTCAGCCTTTGGAAAGAGCTGAGCCTCCGATCATCGCTTCAGAGACGTCCCAATTGAGTTCAGAGCCCACGCCTGCTATACTAGAACCGTTGATCTCGAAGAGTCCGACCAGTGAAGCTATGAAGACCGAGCTCCGGTTTTCAGAACCAGAGGGTGCGAAACTGGAGCCTGACTTATTTGGGAGCCTTGAACAAGCCTTGGATAGCAAAAGCAAATCCGCTCATACAACAGATACTATTTAGCCATGCATTGCGATTATTTATGGTTTTGTTACTAATGGTTCCATATTGGGGTATCGATGCATGTTTTCATACTGGGATATCAATGCCATCTGGATCGTAAATCGCGCAGGCGAATGAATCCATAATGATTGGTGATGTGTTCAGAGTACCTACGTAATATTTCTACTTTGAGCCTATTTCCTATTTCAGGCAATGCTCATTTTTCGACTGCTGTCCAATAGACGTTCAGATAATGATTTGGTCAGCCTGGTCTATTTCCGTCCAGGTCATTTTGACCTCCGGAATCCACCCCGCACCCCGCGACCTACATATCCACGTCACCTTCCAATCTTGAATGAGGTGCTCTTTGAAAAGACTCTAAGACCAGTTCAGAAATCTATGTCTCCGTGATGATAAGATGGCTTTAGATATGCAAGATATAATAGCAAACAATCGGCCAGACCTGGCTCCATACCAAGATCTGTACAAGTGGTTTCACGCCAATCCAGAATTGTCATTTCAAGAAACAGAGACAGCAGCGAAAATTCACTCCGAACTTTCCAAACTAGGCTCCTTTGACCTATTTCCCAGGATTGGCAAGACGGGATTGGCCGCTGTGTGCAAGAATGGGACAGGAAAAATAGTGCTCTTAAGGGCAGACATTGATGGATTGCCCGTTGAGGAAAAAACTGGTCTAGAGTACAGTAGCAGGAAAACGATGCAAGATATAGAGGGCAATGAGAAGCCAGTGATGCATGTGAGTATCCGAATGAGATGCCATTTCCATATCCCGCTCTACATCTAATCAATGTTCAGGCATGTGGGCACGACATGCACATCACATCTCTATTGGCTGCAGCACATTTACTGGTCAAAGCCAAAGATCAATGGACCGGAACATTAGTATTAGTCTTTCAGCCAGCGGAGGAAAGGGGAGCTGGTGCCCAAGCAATGGTGGATGATGGACTGTATCTCAAAGTTCCTGTGCCTGATATTGTCCTGGGTGGGCATGTCATGCCATACCGAACAGGCACGCTAGGAACGAGGAGAGGTACAATGGCGTGCGCGGCGGATACCTTTGCGTACGTCATCCTGAGACCCTACTCTTGGTTGCTTCTGACGAGACAGTGTGACTCTGCACGGACGCGGTGGGCATGCTTCTCAGCCGCATCGGACCATAGACCCAGTAGTTATGGCAGCGCATATAATCGTACGGCTGCAGACAGTTGCATCCAGAGAAACGGATCCTTCCGACCATGCTGTTGTCAGTGTTGGCACTGTCCATGCAGGATCCGTGGAGAATATCATCTCTGATGTAGCAAAACTGTCACTGGATATCCGTACTCTGAATCCAAAGACCCGCGATCGTGTTCTCAATAGTGTCAAGCGTATTGTCGAGGCCGAAAGTGAAGCATCAAATGCTCCAAAGCCACCAGACTTCGTGCGTACAAGAACCTTTCCCTTTCTCCAAAATGACGAGGATGTCACGGCCAAGCTCGAGAAGTCGTTCAGCGAGCACTTTCCAACCGGTGAGAACGGGTATTCTTCAGCGGCACTCCGACTTGGAGGTTCTGAGGACTTTGGTGTCCTTGCAACAGCGGTCAATCGACCCGCCTGCTTTTGGACATACGGTGGTGTTGATCCTGATGTCTGGGCCAGAGCCGACAAGCATGATAGAATCTTGGAAGATATACCAGTCAATCATTCGCCTTTTTTTGCGCCAGTAATAATGCCTACCCTCCAAGTGGCAACTGATGCTTATGCAGTAGCTGCTTTGACATGGTTGGCAAGATAGTCAGGTAGTTATCGTCGTGCGTTTTGGGGTGGGAAGGACTTTATTTGAGGCCAGTTCAAAGCATGAGGAAACTGGACCATGCCGTTAGTGTGGTAATAGAATGAGAATTGGTACTCGAGATATTCGCAGACCAGCAAGTACCAACAGATGGCACGCTCGCTGATGAGTAATGTATGGGGTGCAGCCTTCGGTCGTCCCGACTCTCGTTTGGTGAGGTGTTTGGCGGATTTAAACTCTGGCATTGTGAGAGAGGTTTTAAAAAAAAGACACAACAAATCTGGGCAGTTTTACTCGGACATAAACATGATGGCAAAGCTTTCGTATTGACTACATTAATCAAATAGTGTTTCACCCACCACCGAACCTCAAAAATCCTGAGGCAATACTGTCGGTATACCTGCGAGTTCGATGTAGTTATTTTGTTTAGGACCTCATTCATTCATCCAGGGAACCCGAAACCACTCATCACGATAATTGAAAACGCCAACGATGATCGCAACCGTGAAGTACATCTCTACAAATCTAATCATCCTTCGTTGCAACCTTTGCTTGCTCTCTTAGATTTGGTGCGGTGTTTTGCTTCGCCTCCATGTCAGCTGCCCAAAGTGCAGCGCCACATGTGTTGGTGAAAGAGAAGAAGATTCCGACGAAAGGCACAAGCTCAAGTAATGTAGCAGGTACGCCAAAACTGAGGTAATAATTCACGATCAGAAAATGAATTGTCAGAAATCAAGTCTTCTTGAGAAACACATACCTTGTGTACGCTGCTTTACGCTGCTCCACAAACTCCTCTTTCTGATGGGCGGACATCTTTTTCAATTGAAAGTATCGTGCATGGGCTTGTGGGCCAGTCTTTCTGCCTTGGAGGATAATGAAGAGCACCGTTCCAACAATCGGGATGAAGTTCAGGGGGAGGTACATGAGGTATTTAATTAGAGCCTTTGGCGTGAACTTGGCGAACGGCTTTTTGGCAAGCTTGCCTAGCCGAGCCATGGAGTCGCTTCCCGATTGGATCTGTCGACCTTCGGAGACCATGTTGGTCTGATTTCTCGAAACCAGAGTCTATATAAGTAAGTACATATCCTGAAAATGCGCGTGTCAAAACTCACTCCGTCAAAAGTGTCCAGAAGAGCTTCTTCGATAAAGAAGCTTCGAGCTAGCACGTTTGTGATCGTGGAGCTTTCACTCAAAACTAGCATGATTGTTGATACGACAGCAATAGGTCCGTTGAATATCGAAAGTAAGGCTGCCTGTGGTAGGTACGCGAACACAAACATGAAAGTAGTTACTCCAATTGCAGTTGTGATAGTAGGGGCCAGCTTGGACAGAAGAGGTCTCCATAACTCTTTATGGGATACGAAGTAGAAAATTCCCTTAGTTTTAATATGTTAGCCTACAAGGATAACTGCGATATCACCACAAAGAGCTACCTTGATGGGATAGATATAGGCATAGGACCTGTAGGCGTCTTTGGCGAGGTCTCTAATACGTTCAGCTTCTTCAATGGCTGTTTCTTTGACTTTGTCCGCCATCTTATTTCGATTGTGAGCTGTGGTGATTTCCAGAGATACTCGTAGGATGGGGAATGCGCTAAATTTACGGAGGATGGGGAATGTGGGATGCGAAAGTAAGTTTACAAACAGGGCGATCAAAAAAGTTCTGAGCTAACCGCACTACGTCATCTTGATGGCTTCTAAGATATCACGCCTTATAGCCTGAGGCCACAAGGGCAGTTTAACTTGGAAGCCTCAATGGATTGTCCTAACATAGAGCTACTCATATAAACTCTCACACCCTTGTTATCAGTGAATAAACCTGCTTGCTAGGTGTCCACACCACTTTCTCTCTGAATTATCTAGACAGCTTTGTACACGGCAGGAAATTTCACTATTATGAGAGACCATACGGATGACGCGTCTGATCGCGTTGTTTCCACAACATTGAAGCTTTCTTGATCGCTAATAGCCTCTGCATGGCCAGCCTACCTTACTCAACTCTCTCTGCTCATATGAAAAATATCTCCGGATGCCCTCTGTCCTAGAACCATTTTTCAGCTCTTCAGGAATGCATATGCCAACTTTTTTTGTCTGAAAAACTCTCTATTCCGTCTTACTGAATCTTCCGGCACAGCTACACCTCCAGGTCCATTAAAACCTTTTTCGAGTGGATCTTGCCATGTGGCTCGCGAGCATGGGAATTGACACAGCATATTCCATTAAAACCTCGATGCGCTCACAAGGCAAGGACTTCGCATTCTTCCGCTCTGGTGTAAGAGCTAAACTTCCATACCCGCAAGCTGTTTGGAACAAGCTGTATTGGAAACATCAGCTTAGTCTGGGAAATTTCGATTTACACCAAGATCAACCCGAAGGAACTATCCCAGTGTGAGCGAAAGGAGTGATTAAGAATAGTGCCCTTGTTAGGACTTCTGATCCCAATTTCGGCCGCTTTGTGCTTAAATGTGCACTGCAACTTCGGCAGCTTAACATGTGCAGATTTGAAAGACCCTCGGTCAGCCATGTAGTCGAGCGCATGCGTGCTATGCGCTGTATCAACTCTCTATCTAGGCAAATCGGGGCTTATAATCAGGCGGACCTTTGAAACCACGTGATCGCTCTAACAATTGCATTTATAACTTACAATTCTGAGTTCTGTAATTGAGGTTTCTCTGAGATATTCCACCGATAGCTCCCCATTCTACTCTGTAAAAGTACCAGTTCAGCGTGGCATCAGTAATTCTGCGCGACTGACCGGGTGATTGTTACCAATATGGTTAATGTGTTGACTCTGGAAAGGATGACACGTCTTTCGTGTGCGAGCCTGCCTAGAGAGGTAGGTAACTGCCTCTTTGGGAGCTCGCGTGGGATACGTTAGTGGTCATACGCCTCATGGCCTGGTCTATAAAACTTGTTCCGCCCCTCTCTCTCCTTTCGAAATTTGTGCCATCGATGATCGATCGGTCTTCTTCAAGCCACTGACAATCATTCCTCGGCCACTACTTCTCTCTCCTCTCCGGCCGCTTGACTCCACAGTGTACTCGACTTCAAGATTCCGGGCAGTTTTCTTGTTGAGAGCGTCACTCTTCATCATGGCTGAAGCTAAAGGCAGTTTGGGTCTAGCCGACCTTCCTCTAGAGATACGCCTCAAAATCTATAGGAACCTGTCATTGGCGAAGTGGATTTCACTCGAAAGACAATCAAGGATGGCAAATTTCCAATCCAAGGTTCGCTCACCAATTAAGTTATCGTCGCCCCTCCTTCGCACTTGCAAAGCTATATGTCGCGAGACGCTGCCAATTCTCTATGGCGAAAACAGTTTCGTGGTACGGTTCTATTCATCCGAAGCACAAGCGAAATTTGGTAGAGCCATAGGATGGAGAGCTAGAGCATTGATCAGGCGTGTCAAAATTCCTGAGGGCGGAGGGCTCAGAACCAAGGCTATGGCATTTCTGCTCAAATCATTTCGCAATCTCCAGACGATAGAGCTCCTGGCCGAAGCTCCATTAGCCTCTGACGCAACTAATAACAGAATCACAGGCTTAGAAAAAGACCTAAACTACAAAGTGCCCAGTACAGTCTTCTTGACCGAACTCAAGCGGCTCTTTCCCCATATAACTCTCGAAATTCGAATTACGTGGACGACGTGGAATAAGGATTTTGAGGGAACCACGCATTGGGTATGAGTGGCACCTCCAAAAAAAAGACGCAGAATGCTAATATAATCCAAGATGACCTGTTTGCCAATCATCGACAACTCTGGCGGAAACGCCTTACCAAGAAGAACTTTGACGTTGAACTTATCGAGTCGAACAGCACCGTCAATTATGATCTTTTCCTAGATAATCGAAAAGTAGGCCTTAAGTACCGCTCCGAGGCCGTCACTTGGTACCGTAACGATGGACGGATGATTGCTCCGCCACGAAATGTCTCCATTTGGTTTGTAGCAATACTTCGAGGTACGTCCAAGTATAGTGTACTTCAGACCAAGCTGACTATATCGAATAGCTATCTTGCGAAATCGGGTGGGTCTAACGTGGAGAAATTGAGTTACTGAATTGGGTACGAAAGGGATTTCAACAGTGCGGGACATCTGGCAGATAATTGTCGGACCCGGTAGCTACATCTATGCTCAAGAGCTTACTTCAAGATTCATACGGGTGTGAGCCGGTTATTATTGAACTGATGAATACAATATTTTCACCCTTGCTCCCACGGTGATTCTATTCATCCCAGACCGCACAAACAGGCACATTGGCCCCCGCTGCGAACTCAACGCTCGCAACTTTCTCATCGAAAACTCCAATTTTAGGGTTTTTACGCAGAATTACAAGCTTTCCACTCAATTGCGACGGTACCACCATCAAATTACCTGCTTTGTTGATAGCGAAGTGACGAGGGAAAGACCCATAAGCTGATACCAAAGGCTTCTGGGTCAGAGTTCCATTGACGGGAGAGATAGAATAGTGAACAAGGCTGTCTACTGGCGGTGCAGTGCCAAATGTAGTATCATTGCGGATAGACAGAACCAGCGTCGATCCATCGGCCTGATTTAAATCAGTGAAAACACTGCTTAATTTGATTTAGTGGCTTACTGTAATATCTATCTCAGCTGGTGCAACATGAGATGATCCATCTTGCTTCCGCGGATACGTAACGCCTGGATTAACGATAGCATAGGAAGCTACTTCATCAAATGAAATACCACCGTTGTCGGGCTTATAGGTAACACTATACGCCTTGATATCTCCAGTCAACTCTCCCACCAGGTAGAAAACGTATTTCCCATTGATCAGATCTGGTGTGAAAACTCCATGACGAGGTCCGACTCCTAGTTTCGTCTGCAGGGACTCCTTCTTCGTGAGCTTGTGGGTTTCCTGGTCAATCGCAAAGACATGCACTTCATCATCTCCAAGATCGGGTATCAGGATGAACGAGCGAGTGGGATCCAAGATTGCTTGATGGGGATGCGGAGCTTCTTGACGCTGAACAATCGGTCCTGGATTAGACTTTCGACTTTTGATGTAAATCGTTTCAATTGGCTTGACACCACCTTTGGGATCGATATTGTAACTTTGGAGATTACCTCCGGTATAATGGGGAACAACAAGAGCTTGGCCATTTGCGAAGAATGTAGCGTCAACACCTCCAATTAATGCTTCCGTCCTGCTGACTTCGGTCAACTTTCCGGAATAGCTTGTCCTATAGACAACGAGAGCGCCTTTTGAGTTCGCGGTGCCATTAATAGCTTCATCAACCATATACAGCAGGTTGTTCTGGCGACTGAGTGTCAACCATGATGGAGAGTTTGTTGATGTATTCACAGTCGCCGTTTGTGATAGAGAATACGATTCGTCCGGATTCCGTAGCAAAGACAAAGTCGTAATATTCCCAGCCTGACTTCCACCGCTATACGACGCAACGTATATATTCACTGCCGCAGCAAACCCACACGTCCTCAGCGCAAGAAGGAGAAAAGCAGCAAGAGACATACTGTTTTTCGTTGTCCTTTCCATGTGAGAAGCCCTGATGAATATTGGCACAATCAATGTCTCCATTAGGAGGAAGGGGGTTAGTGGGAGCACCATTAGAAGACGATATCGCAACGGCCCAGAGAGCTTACCGCACGCGCCCTCTCCGCAGTAACGATCAAATTGGAGTGTGTCTTCGAAGATCAAATAAGAGTCATTAACCCGAAACGGAAAACTAACACTAGGCTGGATTCGGAGTCACGATCCTGACCACGAACCTCTGGTCGAAAACCACAACAACCTGTTCGCGACTTTAGATGCCACTTCGGTTGCTAACGGTGGAAAAACAACGACCTCTAAGGCTTAACGTATGATAGTGGTGAATCAAAATATGTAAACTCAAACTTAGTTGTTTGCTTGCACATCTTCAGCATTACTCCTGAGCCTATTCGAGTATAAGATTCTATCGACGAGACCGAGAACACTGCCAAAAGAGCTTGGAAAACAAGAAGAGATCTGGCTGAGACATGGCTTTGGTAGTTCTATGCTTGGGTTCACTCATGTGACCCTTTACGTTATCGTTATCTTGGATGAAGTCAGTGGCCGGAATTACTGCCATAATATACGCGTGCATTTATGAGTATGTGTACAGTATAAAGTGGCATGGCCGGAACAGCTGCGCTATAGTAGAATAAAAGAAGTTTGAAAGCCCAATTCTGGACTTTTCATCCTGAGACCGTAAAAACCCTCATTCAACCCATCAAAAAAGCGAAGCATTTACTTTCTTACTCATCAGTTCTTCATCTGCAATGGCTTCCCCTACTTCCCCTTCTTCGGCCTTCAATATCCTGTCTGATACTCGACCAGAGGATCACACTATGCCTGCTTTCATGGTCTCGTCGTCGCGAGGCTTTCTCCCTCGTGCTGAGCCAATTGTCAAGTTGCCACCAGACTTTGACGCTCTTGAGTCTATCCTGTCTCGTATGTCTATCAAGACTATTTCAGGGGCTCCAGGTCTGCTTGCAACGTGTGAGCTTGGTGACGCTGTCCATAAGGACTTACCAGACCTGAGTGATGCCATCGAAAGGTATAAGGAGGACCTTCCTTTGATGAATGCTCTATATAGAGATTACGCTTTCCTTGCGTCAGCTTATCTTCTTGAGCCTTGTTAGCTTTCTCCCTTCTGATGTTTAACGAACATGGGACTGATATAGGTTAGGCCACGGCCGCTTCATGGAAGGCGAGGAGTATGGGCTGGGAAGACAGAAATTACCAAAGAACATTGCATTACCCTTTGTCCGTGTTGCTGCAATGTAAGTCTGAAAACGGACTCAATAACCCCTCTTGCTGGTCCATCTAGGCTCTAGAGCTCTTTTGATTTTGCAACCTGTCTTAGCACACTGACATCGTTTCCAGTGCTGGCTTCAAGCCCTTTATGGAGTACGCAGGCTCCTATGCCCTGTTCAATTACCGCCTTGAAGACCCATCACTTGGCCTCGAGTACTCGAACCTCCGCCTCACCAGAGCATTCGAGCATGGTCTCGACCCTACGTCATCCGAGGCAGGTTTCGTGCTCGTCCACGTCGACATGGTTCAGCACTCCGGCCCCCTCGTCTCAGCGGCAGCAGAAGCCCTCAAAGCCGCCGAAAGCAAAGACCGCGATGCTTTCGACCAAGCTCTTAATGAAGTCGTCAATTCCCTGAAACAAGTCAACAGTGTAATGAACGGTACATCATCCCTTCCCATCAAACGTTTGAAGAATGCTAAACGAAAATTCCAAGAAATGTGGAACAAATCCAAACCCGGCAATTACACCAGCTTCCGCACCTTCATATTCGGCATAACAAAACAATCCATGTTCCCCAACGGCGTAATCTACGAAGGCGTCTCGGCAGAACCAATGTCCTTCCGCGGAGAAAGCGGTGCAAATGACTCGATGATACCCCTCGCGGACAACCTCCTCCAAATGACCATGCCAGACACCCCTCTCACGTCTATTCTGCACGATTTCCGCTCCTACCGCCCAGGTAATCACCGCGAATTCTTAGAATGGGTCCACGCACGTGCGACACTGCTTGGTGTCAAAGATTTTGCCCTCGCAGATCCCAGATCCGCACTCATGTATTTGAGGGCGTTGAATCAGGTGAGGGATTTTAGGTGGCGGCATTGGTGTTTCACAAGGGAGTATATTTTGAAAAGGACGAAGCATAGGACTGCTACTGGAGGTAGTCCTATCGTTACTGTAAGTTTTAGCCTCAAGTTCAGACTGTCTTTGGCTCGGGTTTGGGGGTGGCTGCATAGAACGTTTGCTGATTATGTCTATCTCAGTGGTTGCCGAATCAGCTTCAAGCAGTTCTCGATCAGATAATTGCTATTGAGCCATTCTGTGTGAACATTGGCGACGCGGAGGACATTATGGATTTGGTAAAATCGCAGAGTATTAGCTTGCAAAAAGATGTGGCCAAGTACTGCGAAGAGAGAGAGGTCTGATTAATTCTGTTACCTCCTACCATATCCCCTTGGACTGGCAGTCTTCTGAATAGCTCTGTTTGCTCATTTCGCTCATTGGAGAATTCTGCTTTATAGCGAGATTGAAAGTCAATGTATTATTTTCAAACCTTGAGTACATCCGTATAGTCACACTTTCCTCCACCTTTCAGTCAGTCTTAACAGAAGTTCAAAAGCTAGCCCACCAGATGATCGACGCGAGTGCAAATACATAGCAAAAGGGTATAAACGAGCCACCAGAGCAACTCCACGTGGTACCTTCCCACGAGATTGGACAGCCAATAGCAGCTTACAGAGCACATGAGATCGCCCCTCGTCCTTTGCAGACTGCCACCAAATGATTCAATATGTCTTCCCACAAAAGGGATTTTTCCGTTCAAGATACTTGCAAAAATGGGCATTTCTAATCGGGTTTTCTCTCAGTCAATGACAGACTTGCAGCATAAGCATTTGATCTCTTGCTCCCACGGCTTCTTCGCACTGTACCCGGCCATATCAGTTGAAACAAAGCGGTAGACGGTATTGTCACCGCTTGTTTTTTCGTCAATCTTAACAGTGAATGGAGGCCGTCCCTTTTCTGAAGGCGTGATACGGAAGACCGAAGGAAGGCGATCGACCTTTTCAGACCTGGGGTCCACGACTCGTATTCGGTCGTAGAGCTTTGAAGACACAGCTTCACTCTTTCGACCCTTCTTCTTGCTCTTTGATGTGCCATTAGCGTTGCCGTTTTCCGTTGCTTGTACCTCAGGCTCGCCGCCTAAAAGTGTGGTAGCAAGGTCGTCGACCAGGCATTCCTCGTGAAGCCACCTGAGACACTTTTTGTTTTCGCAGCGGATGAGCAGTTCGTCGGGATTGCTGGGTTGGTTGCAGCTACAGTGGCCTCGCAGTGCCTGTGACTAAGTTATTAGTATTTGCGAAAGGTCTTTATGAAAGGATAGACATACACTGTATACAGACGTCTTTTTCGTCATGTCATAGCTCTGCCTCCAGAACAATTCTCCATCTTTCAAGTCAATACTGTCATCTTCCTCATTCCAATGGTGGACTTCCACTTTGCCGTCGACCGTATCTGAATTCGTTAGCATTTAGGCTCCAATTATGTAGTTGGACCAGACGTACTGGCATCAATAATCTGAGTATCGTTGCTCGCTATCAATTCATTTGTTCCATGCCAGGATGTTCTCCCACCAGGCAGATCCTCGGGTCGTTGAAACCAGACCAGACGGATGTACACAGCCTGCTCGTCGAATGCCCTACATTCCAGTGCCTTGGCCACCCAGCGCTCTTTTAGCGTATCCGGAAGCCTAGATTCGTCCACAGCAGCAGCGGCTTTGACTAAGATGCAATCCCCAACTTGAAATGTCTCGCTCATAACTAGTCGAAAAGTGATCAGCTTTTACTAGATCTTCTGGTCACAGAGCATTCCTTCGAAATAAACTCACTGCTGAACCTCTTGTACTTTTTGAGGTTATTCCAACTGACGGGTTTGACGGTGTAAAATGCCTTGTCCAAATTGGCGTCCAACTCACCCACCAGCGGTTCATACTCTGCCTCATCGGCTTTTTTCTTGTCTTTCGTCTTATCTATAACGACACGAGTGGTGAACTCCAGAGGCAGAGGCTCTTGCTCACTATTTGTCGCCGACTTCTGCCTTTTTCGAGGGCTAGCTGAGGAGGTGCTTTTGCGCTTCATGATGGCCGATCAATTTGCGAGGCGGGGAGGGGGAGCTCGGAGCTTTGGGAGTTTTTGGTCAATAGGCCTGCAAGCTTTCCGAGCGGTCAACAAAGTCTGATTGTGATTGAAAGGTCAAAGGCAGGTGAGATGTGAACAATTGAAAGTGGTTTGTCGTGAGTAGTGGCTTAGTTGTCTGGTTGATTTGCGGCGCGGGCGCGTTAGGCTTGGAGATCTGGTCAGGTCTGCCCAGCGATTTTTAAGTCGAGGTTTACACGTGACGTTGAGATATATTCCTGCTTGGAGTAAATGGAATGGAAGCACTTCTCCAGTTTCGAAACAATATTCATATTCAAGATGCATATCTTGCAAACGGGCAAATAGCGAGCCATACTCGTCCATAGCGTTGGAGAATTTATAGTTATTCTATCAGATCGTTCTACGGGTTACCACTGCACTGAAGGTGCTCCAGAGTGTTCGAGCAATTTGGTATCTCTTTGCTTTCATCATTCACTTGAAGGACCTTGTCCCCTCAGGCTTTCAGGCGGTTTTAACAACTCATGGGGACGCAGGGTTCCTACCATGTACTGCCAATTGCTGTAGGGGGCGAAGGAGTAGGAGGTAATATTAAGCTCGTATTGCCAGAACCAAAGCGGAAGACTGGATCGCGTTCCCCGCTGGCTTACATATTGTCTCAAACTTCTCTGTACGACAAGAAGAGGTCAGGTAGTAGAGGCTATATGTTTTAAAAGAGTGCTCAGAAAACGAGCTCCAATAGGTTTAAGCACGCCTGATGTCTTGAACTCCACCACTTCCCGTCTTCAAGAACCAATGGCTAACTTGTTGCACCGTTGGTCCTGGTGACTGTGATAACCTTGTGCCTGAGAAAATATGCTTGGTCAAAGGAGCGTCATGAAAGAAACCGTCAAGTCTCAGAGAATATAAGGATAGTTTACGAAAAGAGGTTGCGGGAAAGATTATTTGGAGTGGCTGCTGGTGGAATGTAAGAACCTGAAGTGAGGCAGTTTCTCAATAAAGCAATTACTGATACATGTAATAAACCTACGGCGGATGTCTACGGATCATGTCACTAGTCTTTGGGGGCTCTGTCCGTCGTCATACTAGGAGCAGGATTGGAAGCCGCGTAGAATCCAAGAAAACTAGCCTCCTATCATTATAGTTATCACACCTTTTTTCCCGTCCTCTCTTGTACTAAGTAAAAAAAATCCTCTCTTTGTTTTGCTCTCGGCCAACACGTCTGTCGCTTCTGCACAACTACGTGGCTAAGGGTAATTATCACAATTGATTCAATCAACTGCGAAGTCGCTGTCTCATCCCGGGCCCCTTAATATACTTCAGTATGGCACGAAGCCGCGGTACGTGCTTGGCTCTTAGACCTGCTGTTCACGACAGGTGCAAGGAGTACAAAGTGATTGTATGCGTAGTTTGCAGGGCTGACCAGTTGTTCTTGTTGTGTGCAACTTGCAGTTTCCTCCTTCATATCCTCCTTCAATTATCATCAGCCCAACGGCCACTCTCGTTCGCCCTCCTCGTCCGGTCGAGACCAGCCGCAGTCGCCGGACTTCTCGCAAACTCCAAATTCAAATACGAACACGAACCACTCAGTCCCTTTCGTGTCTTCGCCGACAACCTTACATGATTTGAATGACTTCAACAACCAGCCGTCACCAACTCCTCCGAGGACAAGATCTGGGAGTCGGCCGTCATCGCGACCGGCTTCAATGGTGCAGACATATCAGCCTCCGCTCATGGAGGTAGCGAATGATACCCCACCAGAGCTGCAGCCTGTCTTTACTTTTCTAAATTCTCACTCCAACAAACTTTACCAGGAGGGCTACTTTTTGAAGTTGCACGATCTTGACTCTCGTGGTAGGCCGAGCACGGATCGGACATGGCAGGAATGCTTTGCTGTATGTTGCTCTCCAACTTTGATGGTATGCGCTCCTACTAACTTGTTCAATCTAGCAACTTGCGGGGACGGTACTTTCCATTTGGGATGCTGCCGAGTTGGATAGCGCTGGTGACGATGGTGAAGTTGTACCCACTTTTATCAATCTAGCAGATGCTTCAATCAAGATGGTAGACATCACCTCACTCTGCTCACCACCACGACTCTCACTAACCAGAACAGATTGAATCTCTTCCCATGAGCGAACAAGGCGGACAGACTTTGCAGAATGTCCTTAGTGTTTCCACCGCAGCCAACAACCGCTATCTCTTCCATTTCAATACTCTCAACTCTCTCACACAATGGACCGCCGGCATCCGCCTAGCCATGTTCGAGCATGCAACTCTTCAAGAAGCATATACAGGATCTCTCATTGCTGGAAAGGGCAAATTACTCAATAATATTAGGACAATCATGGAGCGCGCGAGGATGCCACATGAAGATTGGGCGCGGGTGAGATTTGGAGCTGGCACACCATGGAGGCGATGCTGGTTCGTCATCAATCCTCCCGATGAGAAGGAGTACCAGAAAGCGCAAAAGGCTATGAAGAAGAAGAATCCTTACGACAAAATGCCGGTACTGAAGGGCGATCTCAAGTTCTACGAAACAAAGAAAATCACCAAAAAAACGAGGCCAATCGCAACTATCACACAAGCATACTCTGCATACGCTATTTACCCACAATCCAAGCCGCTGATCGATCAATCTACTTTGGTGAAGCTAGAAGGCAAAATCACGATCCACTCCAACCCCGAATCTGTGACAGAAGGATTTGTTTTCGTTATGCCGGAAACTCACCCCGCCGTTTCTGGCTTTGAGATGATGTTGCGCTTTCTGTTTCCTGTATGGGATACATTCAATCTCTATGGACGACCTAACAAGCTGGTAGCGGATGTCCTCGACCAGCGTGGTCTCATGTTCGCCATGCCCAAGGACCGCCGATATGGATATCTGGAGATTCTGGATGTGGCTGGATTAATTCACGCAGACGGAAGTACCGCGTGGCCTGAGCATCAGTGGAGGAGGCAGATGAAAGAGCTTACTTCGAAGCGTATGCTTGCTATGGCCGATGACGAGACACCACAGACCCGCAGGAGTGCTAGTAGGGTTAGCTTACCAGCAACCTCACGCAGCAACACTCTTCGATATGATGACAGCGGCCGCAACTCACCAATGGCATCCGCAGAATTTGGTACGCCTCGCCGCGCTGAGACTGCTAGTCCTGGCCAAGGTCTTCTTCAGCACCGACGCTCCGCTTCGGAAACCCAAGGTTCCCGATCTCCTTACCAGCGCGAAAATCCGTCTCGCCCAGGCCAATCCTCTGGCCCTTACGCAGATGCAAGCCCAGGCCCTCGCCCGCCTCCGCATCGGCAGCCAGGAAGTGGAGGTCCACTTTCTCCCGGTATTACATCAGACAGCTCATCTGATAGGACTGGGGGTGGCTACGATACTCCAGAGATGGACGCCAGTCCAGATAGAGCAATTCCTCCTGAGGTAGCAGCAATGGCTACGCGTTCACCTCCTCCCGGACCAGTCCAGATGCCACCATCCTTCAATCATGCTCCAGGTCAGAAGCCACCAGTTCGTCCAAATCAAGCCCCAGAGATGAGACGTGAGCAATCAGATTTGGACCAAGCTACTCTTACACAGATGGCAGAGTCGAAGCGAAGCGAGAACGCCACTCCACCCGGATCTGATCTTGGAGGGTATGGACCGGACCCATATGGGAACCGAGGGGGAAACGCCTATCAAGGTGGCTATGGCGGACCTGTCAACCATTCAGGAGGCCAACAAGGTTATCAACAGCGCGACTACCAGCCACGGGGCATTCCAAATCAGAAGACGCGACTACAGACTATTCCAGCATCGCCGTACATTCAGCAAGACTCGCCGACAACGCCTCATGGAACACGCATGCAGCAACCGGACTACTTTCCTCAGCAGGTTGCGCCCAATCCTGCTGTTGCAGGTCTAGCAGCTAGTGGGACGTACTCGCGCTCGAATCCTGATCTCAGGAACCGGGTGCAACCTAATAGTGGTGCATCCGGTAGTGATCCATCGTTGGTACGCAATGCTCCAGCCAACAATCAATCTGGCACTCAACCACACTTGGAGCGGAACCCCAACTCCTACGGTAGCGTGAGTCGCAAACCTCTCAGCCGCGCTCCTGAGTCACCTGAGCGCAGGCAAGATTACGGAGCCCAGCCTCGGTATGTGCAACCACCAGGCGGATATCAAAACCATCCAGACTTTGTCGCATCGTCACCTCAGCAACAAAATCTATATCAGGGGCAATCTCAATACGGCCAACAGGGCTATCCACCTCAACAAGGGCCTTTATATGTGCAACACCAACACCAAGGCGGATTTAATCCCACCCAGCAGCAGCAAAACCCCAATCCTCCAATGCATGGTCAACTTCCTGTACGCGGTCCTCCACCTCACCAACAGCAGCAACAACACCAGCAGCAGCAGCAACAGCAGGGCGGCGATCCTAATCAGTGGATTTGATTTCTTCACAGGTTTACACTTCTTCATTCTTTTATCAGATTATGAGGGAATGGAGGTGGGCAGTATATTAAAAGGCATAACGGATTAATTGCGTGTCATGCTAGTGATGTATAGAGAGTTGGACACGAAAAGAAGGGAAATTGCACTCTACGGGTTTGGTCTAATTTTTCCTTTGTTTGGTGTGGAGGAGAGGCGGTATTGCATTGTCCTTTTCAGCATTCTCGGCATGGCATGCGTGTTGCTGGGACTTCCCCCTTATTGCATTTTACCTTTCCTACTCTTATTTGCGGTCGAGCATTTGCTTCTGCTGCTCTGAGCTGAGGGATTGTGGTTTCTGACACACAAGCTCTAAGCCCTGGGCTTGAGGCGACTCTTCTTAATACAGGTAATGGCGCTGTGTTGTACAGGCGCTGATATAC
Source organism: Tothia fuscella (assembly GCA_010583015.1). Lineage (NCBI taxonomy): Eukaryota > Fungi > Ascomycota > Dothideomycetes > Venturiales > Cylindrosympodiaceae > Tothia > Tothia fuscella. Next base: position 26,313 of record MU007104.1, read on the forward strand.
AGGAGGTTGGAGGCCGGAGCAGGTCATTAGAACTGATATTATTGACTTCTCTCCTTTCTCTCAGAACATGACATGTTTTCTGTGCAACGTGAATTTAAACTTCAAGCCATAAATCCAAATCTGGTACCCGTAACCTGATGATCCTCAACTCCAAGGTCAAAGTCACATCTATCATGCAGGGCCGTAACCACGCTAACAAGATCGGGCACTTCCCTCGGGGATTCTCGTGATGTATCAACCGCAGATAACCATGTATTGGAATGCCAGCTCACCGACCACGCTTAGAGACGCCTGCCATGCGCAAGTTCAAACAGCTTGGTGCTTTCTTTCCCAACTTTTTGGGACCCATGAAAAGATGATCCAGATCAATTACCAACAACGTCCAAGCTTCTTCGACGTTAATTTATTCGAATACCCATGACCGGGGAGGTAGAACCCGTGGCCGTGGGCTCGGAGCGATTGAATTCTACTGCTGGTGTTCGAAATACTAAGGTGAACTCGAGTTCACGATCGGGGAGTGATTTACGGCTTACTCAAAGGGAGAGTGGGAGGAGACTTCTCAAGCAAGAAGAAGACGAAGCAGAAGAGAACGTGCATTACCACGAAAGGAGGAGACATTCAGATACCCCCGTGCGGAGACATTCCACTCGCAGTAGAGAGTACGAAGAGGACGATAGGATAGCGACTGAGCTTCCCGAATTACCTGACGATACACATCATGAACATGATGTTCAACATGAGGATATTGATAATGATGAGTGGGAGGGGATGAGGAGGTATTCCGATGTTACAACCGCAGAGAACAGCGCTGATATGAGACGCTATCGGCTTGCGAGGCAGACTCCTAAGTGGCATGGCGGGATTGTGAAGTGGTGGCAGAGGCAGATTAGTGTGAAGGTCGACGTTAAGGGGAGGAGGGATCATTTGGGTATGTCCCTTTTTTAATCTCATCATTACATGATAAGTCGAAGAACACAGCCGACTAATAGTACTGTAACAGCACTCGAGCGAACCTTTCTAGGCTACATAAGAACCTCCCTCGCCTTCTCCATGCTCGGTGTTCTGATAACCCAACTCTTTCGCTTGCAGCATACATATTTCCCCGATGAGACCTTTGGATTCTACGTCGTCGGTATACCCCTCGGTACTATCTTCATTTTCGCGGCCATAGTCATCGTGCTCATAGGTGCGTTTCGCTTCTGGAGACAGCAGAGTGCTATGGGTAGGGGTAAAGTTTGGGCTGGTGGATGGGAGATCAATACGATTATGGTGGGAAGTATTTTGGTGAGTACTGGTTTGTTTGCGGTTTTCCTCCGGTTTTGAGACGACAGACTTTCACATGATATCCGTGTATTTGTACTGTTGGAACTCTTAATACCTGAATGAAGTGTGCTAATTTTTGGCCCCGGTTCGGGTGTGTCTTCGTAGCTCGCTTTTGTTCTTTTCGCTGTGGTAGCAGGAATTACCATTGAAAAGGCAGTTTGAGCTGAGGGTATTTGTTCAATGCAGACTGGTAGTGTATGGGAGTTCACATGCAGACGTTTTATTGGGTTATGTAACTCCAGATCCGACAATTCGCAGGCCCAAAACTGTAACCACGTTATGCTTGGATGTCCTCCTTGAATATCCGCAACTCTATGCTCCCGGGCTCTTCTTTTCTCTCCGTTCCTTTCCTTCTGTGCATCTCAATGTTTCTAGAAACAGAATCTCAAGGGTGTGTTGGAGAATAGTTAGCAACAGAGCAACCAAAGGATTGAGAAGCGAATCCATCCTTTGACGCGAGTGTTATGAGCGAGGCTATGGGGCGAGACGCCTTTGACAGTGAGGTGTTTGGGATATAGGAATGGGCGAACAAGCTCTGCCAGAGGAGTAAGCTCTTTTCCGGTTTCTCAGTTCCTTCTGGATAGCTCCTTCCTAAACTGAAGTATCAGGTGACTCATGAAATTTTTTAAAATTAAGATGACGAAATGGAGCCCATCATTTTGCCTCACGTCCCCACCGATCCATCTACCTTCAAGTCACGATACATCTTAATGGACCATGGCGGCCCTGATACCTGCAATGAGCGAACTTGCGATAGGTTTGAGCGACACCTCGTTGGCAGCGTCTGATCTAGACTCCAAACAATCTTCATCCATGGAAATGTGCATCTCCAGCGCTGCAGTCATTCTGCCTCTCTCAACCCAGAAGAAGCCTGCGATCTTTAACATTCCTCCAGAGTTGCGTCTCAAGATCTATGGCTACGTCTTCAAAAAGCGTACATGGTATAGAAAGACTATGACTCGCCCCGTCAACTACTTCTCCACCCCAACAAACAATGCACAGGTGCTGCGAACTTGCAAGCAGTTCTACGACGAGACTCTTCCAGTCCTCTACGAAAACACCACCTTTCAGACCACGAGTGTCACTTATTTAACCTCCACTCTTGGTATGATTGGCCCACGTGGAATGTCGTTCTTCACTACAATCGAACTTGACATCTTCTATCCATTCACCTTCGAGGACTGCGATGCCTTGCTCCCTTGCCAAGGCTTGAGGACCCTTCGCCTTATGTACGACTCTCACTATGATCCAAGGCTGCAAGCCGATGAGCTTTTCCATTACACCTCAGAGATCTTGGATGACAACCCGTTCGGCGATATGGAATGCGACATCTATGCCCTGCTCCCCTCCGCGGGTTTCGTTGATCAGATGTTCTCTCAGCACGAGGATCTGAAGATTGTCTTCACTCTAGACTTGTACACAGTCGTTTCGTACGAAGAGGTGAGTGCAGATGGACTCGAATTTCGAGTTCCAGTTCCTGACTGACATAAACTTGCAGTATTACGAGGGGATGGTCACTTATCAAGTCACTCGCAGTGATGTCACCGAGACCGGGTCGAGCATCAGTCTCGTCTTTGTGAAGTCAGGAGTCGAGCTCCACCGCTATGCTGAGAACGACAGCGAGGCTACCACTGACTTGAATGTAGATCGTGGGAGGTACTATGATGGCAGTGAGAGGTACAGTTGGGACGACATCCTGCGTGATATCATCAATCGAAGGAATGCCGCCCAGCAGTCGGCAAGTGCGCAGGGCAATGTTGTGAACAATGGAGCCCCATCAGCTCTACAGATGGCATCTGTTTTGTGGCAGGTGTAAATTGGGAAGGTCTACCATTGTAGAACACTGATGTTGCAGAGTTCTCAACTCTTGTAACGGTTACTAAGTGTTGTGGACTCAAATGGGTTGTATTGATATAAATATCTCTTGTTCAAAATAATAATTCAGTCTACCTACTAGCCTACCTGCAATCCAATATACCCAACTTACATCTGCATTGCACTGCCGGCATAGATGATAAAAGGCCTCACAACCTCAATAGCACTGGGAGTCAAGAACACTATAATTTGAGATACAACTTCCACTTCCATTTCTCCAAGCTTCGGATTCTGGAGCATTCTTAAGTTCTCTATGCTAGGAAACAACGTCTTACGCTAAAGCCAGCGGATCATGACAAACAACAAATATTCCTTCTCAGCACAATACAGAAAGCCGATTTTTGGTAAGAATATTTAAAGGCCCGCTCCAGAAAGCATTTTCCCGCCTTACCACGACCGCAAACCTCACATACTGAACTTCTTTGCTAGATACGATGGTCACCACCACCATGACAATTCCCAAGGAGGCGAGCCTTTTAGGCATTCCTGCAGAGCTCCGGCTTGCCATCTATGGATACCTGTTCGATAATCTAGTAGTGCGATACGCAGATGTCTCCAGGCCTAAATCCAATGGTGCCGTCAAGTCTGCCTCTCACGAATCCAACAACAACTGTCCCCAGCTGTTGTGGACTTGCAAAACCTTCTGGGTTGAAGCACTCCCCATTTTCTACAGCAAAATCACCCTCGCGACACAGATTAACCCAATCTCCAACCCTACCAGGTTTCTTCGACGAATCGGACCACGAGCGACAGCCGCAGTTACCGGCTTGAAGTTGCTGGAACTTGACAGTGGCTACAGTACTCTTACAGGCGTTGAGTGTCATCTATTTCGCGATCTTCGCAGTCTGAAAGACCTCGTTGTGCAACATCATTACTACATCGCGTATCCGGATTATTCACGCATTGGCTTTGGCTTGTCGTTTTCAGAGACCCACCCTTTTCCTGGTATGGAGAGCAAGATTTACAAATCCCTCCCCTCTGCAACCTTCTTCAACGCCATGATCACACAGCATCCTCACCTAAACATGAAGTTCATTCTTAAAATCAATCGTAGCACTGGAAGGGTGAGTTCCATTGTTCGAGTTGTTGACAGAATCGTGCTAATGAACCAGGGTTTTGATGACTTCACAGTTGTGTACCGAGTTATTCTCAGCAGTGGCAACGATAGCCCACCTGAGGCTCAATTACAATTTGAAAGCTCATCTGTCGTATCCGAATCTTTCGAAGTTGATAGTGGGAAGCAGAGGAGCGTAGAATGCTGGTCAGGCGAGAGGGCTGCCCTTTCTTCCACCTTCTGAATGATTTTTAGGCGCTTGCAAGTGTGACGATAAGTTACGCAGGATGTGCAGATATTAGTGCTAAACTGAGCAGATGCGTACTCGTATCACTCGGATAGCTAAATCGGCTAGCAGGAGCGAGATGGGAGATAGCCTTTTTGTGTCAGCATACATAATGGTATTTGCAGAGTTTCCCCATATCATGTTAACTTGATTTTTGTACAAAAGACTTAAAGAAATGAAGTGAAGTTGCTTCAAATAGAAGGATGAACAAGCCCAGCGATTGGCCCTAAACTTCCTTCAATCTGTCTCTTCCACCAAGTAATCAAGCAATCAAGCCTCTGTACTGCTGTCTAACTTGTTATGTCTTCTAGAACTTGGCTGTCTAACTCTTTTAGACATTCCTAGCCACAAAAGTAATTCTAAACTTCCAGGGCTCATGCCTGCTAGGTGGCGATTTGATTCTGCTCAGTTACCCATATGGAGTCACTTTGATCTACTCGAGTTCTTCTAGAAGTTCTAATATCGGAGTGGAATACTTGTAAAGAAAACACGAAATAGTTGGGTTTTGGAGGTTGTCTAAGTAATAGGTCTAAATTTACTGAGCACAGCTTGCTTGCACGTGACCGCATGTTCTAAATCTTTCATAATGAATCTTAAGCAAGATATCCCCAAGACGGAGCAACATGAACAGCTCAACCGACAAGGTTCCGATGCGATGCCACGGATAGGGACCTAGGTAAGTGACACATACCACGAAAACTGTGCCTCTTTTTACAAACTAATATAGACCAGATAAAAGTTCAAATGGCACGCCTTTTGGAGATACCTCCAGAGCTGCGACTCCAGATCTATAGCTACATCTTCTCCAGAAAAAGAGTCATTGTCGACATTGTGCTACACCGCATCAAATACCCCATCTACAACAACAATGTCCGGAATCCTAAGACATACCATTCGAACAATGCTGAGGTCCTACGAACATGCCGCACTTTCTGGATTGAAGCGCTTCCTCTGCTCTACTCCTTGGCGGTTCCCTACATTGATGTTCATGATCTCCGCAGCGGCGAATTCGAGAGGTTTTATCAAACGATTGGCCCTCGAGCAAGTGCCAACATCAATGTTCTGCAATTGCGGGCACAAGATTTATGCATCAAAGCATTGGCAGGCGTCGATTACACGCCCCTTCGTCGGCTCACTTCATTGCAGACTGTCGAACTCTGGCATGATTTCGAAGTACGCCCTTACAACTACCCATACACCCCTCTTCCCTACACTCAACCTTTCTCTCACGACAATCCCTTTTTCCGGACCAAAAAGCGATGTTCTAGCACTCGTTCAGCCTATCTACAAGTTGAGTCAGCATGGAATACTCTTCTAATGCTCGATCCCCAACGTCAAGCTGGTGCTAAGGATTCGTCACGGCACTGTTACTCGACATGGTCGTTTTTTACAGTAAACATATCATTAGTCAAACTAGTTCTCTTCCGCATGACTGATTTTTATTGGACGACCTCGGTAGCCAGTGTGTACTACAAAGTGATTGCGAGTGATGATGCGAAACCCTCAAGCGATTTTGACCTCCAGTTTGAGTCTTCACAAATCGATCACCCACTACCTTGAGGGTTGCTTTCCGTTCCCTCATACGCATTTCACTAGCAAGAGTAGGGCTCATCGTTAATTTATACCATTTCCCAGGTTTTTTACCAGTTGCTATTAGAAGTCTCAAGCATCAGCGGTTCTGCTTCAAATTCATGGAATTTAGGCTAGAGCGGATTCAATTCAGATAACATATGCGTGAAGCGCTCATCACAACGGAGTGATAAGGGTTGAATTACATGAATGCTTTGACTCATAGCTGCGATAGTATTCCAAAAGTTATGGGTGAGTGCGGATGTTCTACAAAGTGTACTTTGCCTGTCTGTTACAAGCCTTGATGCCTGGTGAATATAATCAGAAACTTCCTATTCCTACCTAGCCTGGTCATGGGTCTTTATTTCCTGGGCAAACACTGGCAGTTTTGCCAACGCCAACGATTTCTCATCGCTAGCTTTCACTCTTTTCCTTCCTTCATCATACCACAACCTCAATCATTACTGTGCACTGCAGTGAGCACTTTTTGTTTTACCAGCCAAACCTACTGCTCAAGTTTTTTGAAAGCCGGACAAGATCTAGGATCCTGGAGAGGGTAAAACCATTTTAGTACGTTGAATCTAGTTAATTATATCAGCCTACCCCAATTATTAACAAGTTTAATAGTGCTAGAAGTCGTGAATATACTTATTTGGTTCTATTATAGCTATTTTGACGCCTATACGTTGGGATTCCGGTAACGGCCTATCCAGCTTTCAAAAAAAAACTGAAGAGTAAATAAACGGCGCTCAATATTTAAGCCTATTATAAAGTACTTAGTAGGTCGATTATACTTCCATTATTGCTGAAGATATAGAGACGCGGAGAAGAAATTGATGATAGCGAATGTTTTTCTCTGCAGAGGGTGGGTGCGTTAGAGGAAAGGTGAGGGTTCGATGCTGAGTGGTGTTGTACGGTTGATGAGTGATGATTAGGAGAAGAAACTGCGGGGCGCCAGGATCAGGAGTAATTCTATACTTGAGCGGGGTAATGAGTGAGGTAAGACCTCATGGGCGATCAGTTGGGTAAGTACTGGATGTCATCCTAATAAGGCAGCCACTGTCATTTAGAAGCTATCTAGTAAGAACCCAGCCTCGTGGGTTAGACTTCCCTTCGTACCAATAGAAGAGATTTGTGCCTTGAACAAGAGAGAATGGAAGTGTGAGACACTCACATATGGATATCGTCTTATCCGCTACCCATAGACACGCTCATTCCCACTCCGTAAGCTATAAAGATCCTATCCATTCCACTCGACCACCTTTGGCTTGCTCGCAACTACATCCAACTGTTCACAGTGCGTATTTGCCACCATAGACCAACTCATAATTTCCCTGTCCTTCGTCTCCTCCAGTCTCGATAACCTCTCCGCGTTTGACCTCATGCACGACAAACCCCAAGCCCGGAAACCCTTCGCCAGCCAACGCAGCAGCAAAGTACCAAACCGAATGGAAGTAACTCTCGGAGTCAGTATCATTATCACCAGCCATACGCGGAATAACCTTTGTCAACATCCTCATCTTCAATTCAGGGAACAGCCTGAATAAAGAATCGATGACCTGGACGGGTAATTGCACAGATCGCGAGTCCTGTGATGTGGGGTCTTTCGCAAAGTCATGGTCCGCCGATGTGAGAACGGGTTCTATGGCGCCAGCGATATCGATTTTTGCCAATGACTCCAACTTCCCAATTGTGTCAAGAGCGACAGGAGTGAGGTCCAAATCATGTGACCCTGAGAAAGAGCCAGTTTCACAGAGTCGAATGTTTTTGATGTACTTTGCGGTTGCGCCAGATGTTTCCACGAATTTGGTCAGCTTGGGCAAAGCTTGGCCGATACCATGATATGCTACACAGAATTTGTTTTCTCCGTAGAGGATGGGAAGCCCTTCGCTGGCGACTTGACGACAGGTGCGGAGAAGCTGAGCGCTCAATTCTGGTCGGACATCGTCGAGCGCGTGATTTTTGATTTCGCCGGTACAGAAGAGGAAGCGGTATATTGTGAGGCGCAGTTCTGCGGGGAGGGCGAGAAGGTCAGTTCGTGGTGCCATTTTCGTAAGTGTTGGTGTGCGTGTATATGTGTGAAGCCAAGTTTTGGTTGTTGAAAGATGTGAGGTCGCGATTGTGAGAATTAAAAAGCAGAAGATTTTATGGTTGATGAACTAACCATGTGACCGCTTAATGTCGGCTCGGCACAAAGGTACACCAGTAATGACATCCACACCTTCGTAAGGAATAAGGAATTGAGGCAAGAAAGATGCGGCCTGACATTTAAAGAGGAAATATGAGATATATTGAGATTCGGAATTCCAACCACCAGAGTAGCCCAGCCAAGGGCCGCACGAGTGCGTGAAGCATGAAAAGGAGATGGGTGACAAGAGCCATAATAGCGATCGCCTGAAGAAGTATAAGTCATAACTAAATGAGAATCGAAAAGCTTTCTGATGGGCGGCCATCAGCATCCATCTCCACACCTACCAGCTCGTCACACAAAAAGATGGGCCGATCTGCTGTGGCTTTATAGGCACGACAAACAAATCCCAAACCTCACCATCATCCGCCTGGCACACCCACAAAAGACCCAAACTATGAGCAAGCCACTGTGTAAGAATGCCATGTGAGCTCTGCCATGCATGGCCGCCCCGGAAATTTCCCGAAAATTTACAATCACGGATCGGAATGTTTTTATGTGAACTCTCATCAAGTTTGCAATCTCCTACATCTGCAAGCCTATCCTATGAAGGCTCTTGGTGGACTTGGTGGGCCTATCAATCCAGGCGAGCATGATGAACCACTTATCCCAAAAAGCTCTGCTACAGGCGAATGTAAGCAAGTGAATAGGCATTGCCATTGTCAAACTTTGAAACTCACAGCTTGGTACCCCGGCCATGCCACCAGCGTCCGGACGATGCGAGAAGACTTTAACAAGGGGGGAAGCGGTTGTGCTTACTGGGGAGTGGAACCTCGCTCATCCAAGGACTAGGTGGTGCAGGAGAAGGTTCGGCTTCTTGACGTTGTTTCAATGACTCTTCTTGGTCATTTGCATACTGTATGGTTCGTAAGTCTGGCGTACGCTTGCTGTGCCAACTTCCAAAGGTGCTAACTCTTGCGCTTTCATCATATTCTGCTTCTTTAGAGAGATCGTGGTGCCCATAGCGATCCTACTGCCGACGTAGGTGATGGCTGGCGAGGCGATAGCTGACTTGGTCGTATAATCGGAAAAGAAGTGTTAGGATCTTGTTTGTTAGGTATCGATAGGTGACAATGATAGCGCTGTCCGTACGTGGCGATTATGGTATATCATCCATCCGTTCTGTGGCTCAACGAATTTCCATTGGAGGATGGAAAGTCACAGATTGCTACGCAAGAGGAGACTCAAGCAATGCATCGGGTCTGATGATGAGTTCATGGCTCAAGCTCGTATCAATGGATTTGATGAGAAGGAGTGATTGTCGCAGCTGATGCGGCTCACGCTCCAGGAGACTTGGAAGAATCATCGGAAAGAAAACGTTGGGGTCTTGTGTATTAAGCATTTGGGCGTTGAGATGAGAAGTGAGGTTGGATGAGATGATGCTAGAAGATGACTTGAGAAAAAGAAAATGAAGATGATAGCACAACGTGCACGTGGAGGCCCTGGGAGGAAGTCGCAAACGGTCTTACTATAGTATGCCTTGAAGAGGAAGGCACAAGGGGATTCTTGATATGGCAGTAGCATATGAGATGACACAATAGATGTCCAGATGGTAGATATTTCGAATTGTGTTGTAAAGATAGTTCTAGGGGGCACAGGCCTGAGGTTGGTTCCTAAAGTGGCAGCTAATTTTAGCGTTGTCGCGCTCTTTCGCGAGTAATTTGACGCGTCTCGTCTGTAACGACCACTTACAACATACAATCAAACCAAAAAACACAGGATAACATGGCAAGCTTCTTCGACATAAGAGCCAGAAAGGCTGCAGCCGCGGCAAATGCAGGTTCATCAAAAGCGCCAGCAAGCAAGCAAGAAAACAATCGCTTACAACCATGGGTAATTCCTTCCCGTCGTTCTTATATAAACATGTGGTATACAGGTGGTATACTAATTTTACTTACTAAAGGTCGAGAAATACCGACCAAAGACACTATCAGACGTAACAGCACAAGACCACACCATTACCGTCCTACAACGCACCCTCCAAGCCTCCAATCTCCCCCATATGCTCTTCTATGGCCCTCCAGGCACAGGCAAAACTAGCACAATCCTCGCCCTCGCCAAAGAACTCTACGGCCCCGAACTTATCCACTCCCGCGTCCTCGAACTCAACGCCTCCGACGAACGCGGCATAAGCATTGTCCGTGAAAAAGTAAAAGATTTCGCCCGCCAACAACTCTCAAACCCGCCCTCTGGACCCGCAGGCATCGAATACGGAAAGCGATACCCCATGCCACCATTCAAGATCATCATTCTGGATGAGGCGGATAGTATGACGCAGGATGCGCAAAGTGCGCTTAGGAGAACTATGGAGACTTATAGTAAGATTACTAGGTTTTGTCTCGTTTGTAATTATGTCACGAGGATTATTGATCCGCTTGCTAGTCGGTGTAGTAAATTTCGATTTAAGAGCTTAGATAAGAGTAATGCGGGGCAGAGATTGGAGGAGATTGCTAAGTTGGAGGGTGTACCTCTTGGTGAGGGTGCGGTGGATGCGCTTGTCAAGTGTTCGGATGGAGATCTGAGAAAGGCGATTACTTTCCTACAGAGTGCGGCGAGGTTAGTGGGTGCACTGAGTAGTGGGAAGAAAGATGCAGATGCTATGGACGTGGATGAGCCTGCGAATGAGGTCACAAAGGAGACGGTGGAGGAGATTGCGGGAACTATTCCCGATGATACGATTGATGCACTTCTAAAAGCGATACAACCCCGGAAGAATGGCTCAGTGTACGCGCCTACTGCCGAAACGGTTCAGAATATCGTGGCTGACGGGTGGAGCGCAACACAAGTCCTTACACAACTCTACGATAAAGTCATATACGACGAGAAGATTGCGGATTTGAAGAAGGGCAAGATTGCCATGGTCTTCTCGGAGACGGACAAGAGATTGGTGGATGGTGCGGATGAACATCTCGCTATTCTCGATTTGGTGCTGAGGATATCGAGCATACTTTCTTCCGGGTGAAAATGCTACAAAAGTCATGTTTTACACTGATACAAGAACTTAACAGCTGCTAGCTGAGATAAGGAATAATATCCACTCGCCAGGCCGGAAAACACCCGACTTTTGCAGGAGGGAATACCTGCAGCATGATATGATAGCTACCTGGTTTTATCAATTTAGCAAAGACTCCAGTCCTAAAGCAGCGATGTTTGAGTAAACGCTCCTTTCAATCATTTTCGCTACACATTCACCCTTCATACTCCTCATTCAAGACCTCAGTCTCTTCATATCCGGCACTTGTAACCCAAATCTTCATACTTTCCAAAAGCCTCCTTTTCAAACCACTCCCCCTAACATCCATTCCCGGAAACCCACCATGCATAGTCTCAAAATCAAAAAGCTTAACAGCTTCCCATATCACATGAATAGCTTTTGGAGATAGCGGAATCATGTTGGGATAACTCCACATGAAGGAGAAAGAAATTGTACCTGGAGGGCGGTTTATGTGGTAGATACCGGACTTTTCACCCCACTTAGTGAGTATCCGTACAGCGGGTTGGCAGGTGGAAATGCGGTAAGGAGACTTACTGGTACTATCATTATCGAATCGGCTATCAAAAGCTTTTTATCCCAGTGGAGGACGAGACTTCCTGGAAAATGACCACCTGTTTTGATGGCGGTGACACCAAGGATGATTTCTTCTATTGGCCCGGTTATGAACTTGCGACGAGGTTTCTCTGGGCTGTCCGCGCGGCAGAGCCATTGTTGATCTTCGGGTGAGATAAATACTGGGCAGTTCAATGCTTCTGCCCATTCGAGGTGGGTGTTGTAGAAGTGGGGATGAGAGATCTGGTGGTTTCAACAATAATTCTTTAAAGGTTATGTGCGCAAATCCATGCTTACGACGATAGCTTTGAGACCACCCTTTGAGTTGACTTCTGCAATCAACTTCTCATCGATGAAAGGTGTAAGATCCCAGAGGATATTGCCATGTTCTGTCTGAAGAAACATAGCTCGTTGGCCTATTCCGATCTATGTCAAAATTTGTCAGCCTTGTCCCTGGTACTCCAAATGGCAAAGCAAATCGCAGGCACCTTTGGCTCCGAAGTAATAAACCAAACCCTATCATCAACCTCATCTTTTGTCCACACATTCTTAAAACCCTGCTCTCTCAATTTGGCAAGGGAAGTCCATTCTTGGCCTGTGGGTGGGACGAACTGTCGCGGGTCCTACATCTGGCTTGTCAGAGCTAGGTTACAAATAATCAGATTGGAAAGAGTCGATATTTGTACATCACAAATTCTACAGTCCTTAGCATCATCTACCGGAATATCGAATTGTGTTCCACAAGCAACACAAATGGCGTAATTGGCCGACTTCGACATATTCATTGGTGGAGAAGAAACTGAGGCTCGGTTCGATATTTGTTCAGAATGACGTTGATTTCTGGATGCAGGCATCATTTCGCTAAAGGGAAACATTTGTATCTGCTTCTGCGACATGTGGGGTAAGCTCCTATCTGACGAACGTACGAAAGTCTTACCTGACTGAAAAGATCTAGAATCGTTGTTTGGTATTTGGAATTCGAGATGCATGAGATAATTGGTGACAGGGGTCAAAGACAACAACCCCAACCTCTCCGACAATGCCTCAGTCCACTGTCAGTACCCCACAAGCCCATGGTGATTGGTGTCAATGCGGGTTCTGGAATCCCGAGAATGTTCGTTTCTGTGGATTCTGCTGTTCAGACCTTGCGTGTGTCGCTTCCGTTGCACAAGAAGCCCCTGTCTCCCTCGAACGTCTATTGAAGAAAATGGATAAGATTTGTGCCATACTGGACAAGGTCTATCTATAAATTACGTGCTGTTTGTTACTCTTCGCACTCCGCTCCTTCGCTTGATGTGGACGAGTGCTAGTGAAAGAAAACTTTTTTTCCGGAGTTTTGGCGTCTAGGTAAGTATTACCAACAATAAAAGATTAACCCGCTAATAATTGTGCCACTCCCATAACTATGACTGTGATTGGCATCTAAGTTTTTTCCCTCCTCCCAATCCCATAACACGAAGCAACTTGCTCGACACTTTCGAATAATGGTTTCCAATCCCGGTGCATAATTGAGTTATCTAGAAGCATGCCGTGTTACTCCATATAGATATGCTAGCCAGTCCTTCTCGTTTCATAAATCAATTGACCTACCAGTTGTTCACATGCAGTGGAAGCTCCCACATACCGTCGCTTCTTTCCAATGAACTTTCCCTGCTTTCCAACCGTCCAACATGCCTTTTACAGATCGCGCGGACGAAAGCGCGGTAACCATCATACACTTTTCCCACCCCTGGCAATCATGGAATCAATGCAGCTTGATGCACTGCGCGATACTTTCGCACGTCACTTTAATCGTCAACACATATGACTAAAGAGGCGTTCCGCTCTGTAGTCATTATAGCCTCAACGTTATTTAAACGCTCAACGCGACTTTTTATCATCTAAACTCTTTAATTAATTATTAACCCACAACCATACCTCTTTAATTACTTATAAATTGAATAGCTTATTACTAATATTATTGCCTCTATTCCTCCAAATTCTAAAGTTAATATTATAGCGTTGTCGCGTGTAAATCCTATAGTCCCTATATCGCGTTTACGAGCTAGAGTTAATAGCCGACCTTTAAAATCGAATAGACTACCTATAAACTAGGTATTAGATAAAACCTAGCTTTAAACTCTTAAGGACTATATTAAACGCCTTAATTAGCTTAGTATTTATATCCTCTAGCCTTAAATTAAAAGCTACGCGAACTATATACTACGATATTTCTATCTTAACCTTACTACTAAACCTTATACTATCGGCTGTAACTAGACGTATAATTAGATATATAGAAACCTAGATCTCTTTATTTGTAAGTAGAATACTATATTAAAAGATAGAAAGATAGCTTAGAATTCTAGAAATCTAGTAACGTAGATAGAAAGCTTTAACTATAAGATATAAGGGTATAGTATACTACTATAGAATATCTAGAACTTTAATAAAATAGGTTTTCGTTTTAGTATTAGTAAAAATAAATAGATTATTACCTAGAGTATTGACTCCACCAATAAACCAACCCTACCTATAAACTACGCTAAAATTGGGAGGAAAATCTAATAAAGTCAAAAATATTAAAACCTAAATATCTCGCTTAATACTCTATAATAAACTATAAAAATTTAATACACGATAGAATATACTTATAGTAATCTTTAGTTAAAATTTTAGCTTAGTAAGCCGCGTGTTTATAGAGTTGTTTAGGAAATGCCGCTAGGAGTCTAAAACTTCTATTTAAAATAGACTCTCGGCGCTATACGCGGCTTAGTAAGCTAAAATTCTAACTAAAGATTCTTTAATATATAATCTATTATGTATTAAATTTTAATAGTTTATTATAGAGTATTAAGCGAGATATTTAGGTTTTAAGATTTTTGACTTTATTAGATTTTCCTCCCAATTTTAGCGTAGTTTATAGGTAGGGTTAGTTTATTAGTAGGGTTAATACTCTACTCGGTATAGATAGATTTTATCAATTATATAAGGATATTATAGTCTAGAGGGTATAGAGCTAAACTCTATTCTAATCTAGGCCGTTCTAGACTAAAATACGAAGTATAAACCTAAATACTACTAAAGAGTACTAAACTAACTATTCTAGGGTAATCTAGAGCTATTATCTACTATTTCTAGCTAGTTTTCTCTTCTCTACCGGCCTAGTAGCCCTTTCTACTACCTTCTTTTTCTTCTTCTTCTCTATTTTAGCCTCCTCTATAGCTTCCTAATATATAGTCTTACGTTCCTTCTCTTTCTTATTATAAGAGGTTAAGCTAATAGTATAATAACTCTATATAGTTATAATAGTTAGTAGCCTAGGTAGAAATAGTCTAGAATAGTCTATCTAGTTATATACCTTCTTAGATAGAATATAAGACTCGCTCTTACTACTATAGTTAGAATTATACTTCTTTAACTTAGAGTCCTTCGTAGTCTTATAGACTAGAGACTTACTATTTATATTATTCTTACCGTTATAGTAGTAGAACTAAGTAGCGAGAGGACTATTACTAAAGGTTAGATTAGAATACTCTAGAATTAACGCGACTAGAACTTACCTATTAAATCGACTCTTAAGAAGGCTAGTAAAGTCTTAAACCTTAGTAGTAGTAGTAGTCTTCTCTATAGGGGTAATAGCAACCCGATAAGACTTAAGAGCGTCTAAAAATATAGAATAACCTATCTTATATATAGAGCCCTCTCTAGTATTAATCTAATAGAATTAGAATAGTCTAGAACGCCTAAGGTTAGACTTATTTTAAGATAGGTATTCGATTTTAGTATATAGTTAGTATAGTAATTATAAGTATAGAATTTACTGGAAGAGTCTATAGCCTTAAAGTTCTCTATAAGTATAATTACTATTTTATTAGTAGTTATAGATACGGCGAAGGTATAAGGCTTAAAATCTAGTATACTAAAGAAGATTAAGTATATATCGAGATAATAAGTATAGATATAGTTAGTTTTAATAGTATTCTTAATAGCCTACTCTATTTATTTCTTCGCGTATCTAGTATTACGGTTTCCCTTATTAGTACCTTCTACTAGATTACTTACCTAATAATTAGAGTTACTTAGTTAAGTAACTTAGTTAAGTTCTTGCTATTAGTTTAGGGCGGTAGTTAGGTACAAGAGGAATATTAATAAATAAGTTATTAAATAACTTCAAAAGCTTTATAAAACTATAAGATAGTAATCTCGTAAAGTTTATAACTATAAAGAGCTCTAGATACTATTTACTTACTCTTCTCTATATACTTAAGGCTACTTTCGTGTAGCGTAGCCTTACTTATAGAAGTATACTATCTTAGTAACCTAGCTCCTACGCTTTACCTCTTAGCCTTGCGCTTTATATCTTAGCTAGTTATATAACCTAGTACCCTAGCCCCTCTCTAGAATCTAATACTTCTATATAGTTAAGCTACTATCCTAATTCCTCTATTATAGTACCTTCTACTATCGTGTCGTCCTATCCTATTATTTCCTTATCGTTATTCTCCTAGTTGTTATATCTAGTCGCTATTATTTTAGTCTAAATTAGTCTAGAATAAGTATATTCTTAATCTACTTAATTAGAAGATAAATATTTAGATAGGTAATAGTCGGAGCGGTCTATCGAAAGTTAGATTATAGCTAAAATACCTACAAAACGCCCTAGATCGGGCTATTCTAGCTCTACTAGATTTACTTATAAATAGCTTAAAGTTAGAGAGTTTTTATAGAAAATAGAAGTTCTAACTAAAAGATATACTCTTATACTAACTACTAAGCCTTTAGACTCTAAATCTTATTATTTTTTTAACTAGGGCGGTTAATTCCTAAAAAGATAATAATTATTATATAGATAGTACCTACCTAAGATAGAATTACTAAATTAGGCTAGTTATTATATAAATAGCCCTTATCTTAACTATATTACGCGAGACTCTCTTTCTTACTTCTATTCTCTATTGTTTCGTACTATAATATACTATAATTAAGTCTTATTTACTACTACTACTCCGCTCTTTTAATAATAATACTAGCTTATAGTCTATACTACCTATATAAGTACTTAGATTACTTCTAAAAGACCTACCTATATTAACTCCTTAACTAATTATACTAGGCGTAATAACTACTTTTAATTATTCTTTACTATAGAGCTCTCCTCTAGAAGTAGTTAAACTATTAAAATTAAATAAAAGATTTATAAAGTTATTATATAAGTACCCTACTATTATTTTACTAGTAAAGTACTATATAGAGCGTATAACCTACCTTTATAAAATATAAAATATAACTATTATAATTTAAGCTAAATAAATAGCTAAGTAAGCTAAGCTTCTATAGAAGTAGAAAAAAATTAAAAAAGGTAAAAGAGTTTAATTAGAGGGTATTTTAGTCTATATAACTATAGATATATTACGTATAGCCTATAAGAAGGAGGCGTGCGTTAAAGTAATAAAGCTATAATAGTAGCTAGAGTATTAACCCTACCAATAAACTAACCCTACCTATAAACTACGCTAAAATTAGAAGGAAAATCTAATAAAGTCAAAAATATTAAAACCTAAATATCTCGCTTAATACTCTATAATAAACTATAAAAATTTAATATACAATAGAATATACTTATAGTAATCTTTAGATAAAATTTTAGCTTAGTAAGCCACGTGTTTATAGAGTTGTTTAGGAAATGCTGCTAGGAGTCTAAAACTTCTATTTAAAATAGACTCTCGGCGCTATACGCGGCTTAGTAAGCTAAAATTCTAAC
The DNA here is from genome assembly GCA_010583015.1 of Tothia fuscella. Classification (NCBI taxonomy): domain Eukaryota; kingdom Fungi; phylum Ascomycota; class Dothideomycetes; order Venturiales; family Cylindrosympodiaceae; genus Tothia; species Tothia fuscella. The sequence goes on from MU007104.1 coordinate 43,898, forward strand.
TAAAGATTCTTTAATATATAATCTATTATATATTAAATTTTAATAGTTTATTATAGAGTATTAAGCGAGATATTTAGGTTTTAATATTTTTTACTTTATTAGATTTTCCTCCTAATTTTAGCGTAGTTTATAGGTAGGGTTAGTTTATTAGTAGGGTTAATACTCTATATAAAGTAATTATAGTTAAGACTTCTAAGAAGAAGGATAATAAGAGTTCTAAGGATTTATTAAATAGTTTTATTAGGGAGCTAGTAGTACGTAGGCGTAGTATAGTATTCTTGTATATTAAAATCTAATTTTTATATTATAGATCTAGGGTTATTGTAGATCTAGGGTTAAGACTCTATAATAATTAATAAGATACGCTAGAAGATATTTAAACGCGATATTATTAAGAAGGCCTAGTAGAAATATAGCCTAGTACTATTTAACTTAAATATAGTTATTTTAAAGCTACTAGAAGTATATTCTAACTCTTAGCCTTCTACTTAGTCTCGTTAACTACCGACTATACTAGATTATAAGAAACTAATTATACTATATAGCCTTAGCTATATTATAGTATCTATTATATATAACGAATATTTACTAAATAGTTAAAAAAAAAAAGAGCGGTATAGATAGTTGTATATACTATAAATATTTCGTCTATAAAAGTAGCTATAGTAAATAACGAGCTAGATATAATCTAGAGTATAATTATAGTATATTAAATACGTTAATAAGTTGGCTAGAAGTATATTTAAGAGAGTAGTATTAAAGGTAGGGCTATAAACGAGAAATAAAGATTATAAGAGGAATAAGAGAAGGCTATACGCAAGACTAAGCGATATAAAGCGTATATAAATAGCTACAATAAGGCCTAGAAGCAAGTAATATAGAGGTATAAATATAGTATAAGATTAGAGAGCGATTACAATACTAAAGATTTAAATTACTATAATAGTAGGAGGTAATTTTTGATGTAATTAGATCGCTGGGTTAAATAAATAACGTTGAGGCTATAATTAACGTTGAGGCTATGATGACTAAAGAGCGGAACGCCTCTTTAGTCATTTGTGTTGACGGTTACTAACTGATCAAAAATTATTCTGGCAACCACGATAGTCGACTGCACGGCCCTTCTCCCACATTCTCCTATCACAGATCTAGTCTTCTTAACGGTGCTGGTTACTCGAACGAGTACACCAAGCTACTTCAATTACGTGGGCGTGGAAGAACATGTACGAGGCTAGGTAGTCGCACGTATTGATGTTATCGGTTCCAATTTGAGTGACGCTGGTGGAGAGGGTGATAGGCAGTCGTATATGATTGATTTAAGAGGATTCACGTTAGAAACATGTCTATGAATTGTAAACCTGAGAACTATGAAGTTGTATTTGAAGAACTTGAAGAAGGGTGCGGACTTGGAAGGCCACGAAATTGTGTGAAATTGGGGTTGTCAGAGTACAGCTCGACAAAGAAGAGAGGAAATAGAAATATATCATAGTGATAGATGTTCTGTAAGAACGCCCGGATTAAAAGATATTTATATAATTGATGTGGCGGTCTAAGCCATAATAAATAATACTGTCATACTCGTCAGGCATATCAGACCTCAATGGTGAAGCCGTGAAGGATGCGGGGGTCGAAAATAGTAACGGGACCTCATCGAGAAGCCCTTCTTGGGAGTGATTCGTCCTTAATCGGGATCTAGTTAGTAGAGTACGAAGTATTGTTTCGAATCCTAAACGGAAGAGAGCTGCGCCTCGCTCTTGTGAAGGAAGCCCGCAGCCAAGGCTGTACCAAGTGGTACGTACCGTACCCCTCAAAACCTGACAACAAACTTATATCAGCCGCACGAGGCTGCATCTGGGTGACGAGGGATGAGAGCTACTTATATTACTCATTCACTTTCCCTGCGAGGAGAGTATCACTCTCTAACCTACTTCTATTTCCTTCCTACTAGCATCTTCTTATTTCCTTACAGCGCACATCCGCAGAGATGGCGTACAATAAACGCTACAATGAAGATGCGCTGCCGGCTCATATTGAACCCGAACAGGTTTGCTTCCTTTTTCTTTACTCAGATTTACAAATCTAACTGATCAAAATTAAGGCCGCTGCGATCCTAAACCCCTCCTCATCAAGTTCCTCACAAGCTCCCCGACCAAAACCCCCACCATCATTATCATCACAAGCGCTACGCCCAGGAGACGACCGGTACGCCCAGCAAAACCGTCCACCACCAGGAGGAGGCTACGGCAGCGGACCCAACAGCCCACGATATGGCGATCCACGCTATAATAATGGAGGAAGACAACCTAGCCCCACGTACGCCTCTAGTGGACCAGGTGCTAGGCCGGATCCGCGAGCAGACCCACGATTTGATTTAGGGTCACCACCTCCCCAGAGTTACGGATACGGAAGGGGAGGGCCACCGCCGAGCCAGCATCATGGGAGGCCGCCTGTTGTTAACAGACCGCCGCCTACGCCTGCGCCACCGAGAGATGGGAATGATAGGGATGCGCTGTGGCCGCTTTTCAAGGCGGTAGATAAAGATGGTATGTTCTCATATACCGTTGACTTTGGTGTTTCGAAAGAAAAATATCGGGAACGGAGATTCATTCAGTTTACAAGCACAATTATGATCTATAGTGGTCCATCACGGGACATAAAAAAGCTGACAATATACCAACAAGGCAGTGGACAACTAACAGAGGGCGAACTGCGAACGGCCCTCGTGAACGGCGACTGGTCCCCCTTCGATGCCCACACAGTGCGAATGATGATACGCATGTTCGACACCGACCGATCCGGTACGATATCATTTGACGAGTTCTGCGGCCTCTGGGGTTTCCTAGCCGCTTGGCGAAACCTCTTCGACCGCTTCGACGCCGATCGTAGCGGCAACATATCCTACAATGAATTTCAGGAAGCCCTGGTTGCGTTCGGTTACCGATTATCACAGGGATTTGTCTCATTGCTCTTCCGTACTTACGATCGGCGGGGCGAGAATGCGATGAGTTTTGATTTGTTTGTCCAGGCTTGCATTAGTTTGAAAAGGATGACGGATGTTTTCAAGAAGTATGACGAGGATAGAGATGGGTATATTACTTTGAGCTTGTGAGTATATTCATTTGGGCTATTGATTGGGTGAGTATACGCTAATGTTGTTCTAGCGAGGAGTTTTTAACAGGTTCGCAATCCTTGTTCTTGATGAATTCCATCTCTGCCACAACAGATACTGGACTTTATTAATACTGGTCTCCAATAGAAATCTTGAACCAGGTCATTGCCTGAACTCAGCCACGAGACTCTTGCCAGCACTCACTACTCTCCCATTTGCATTTTTGACAAGGCTTTGCATGCATATTACAGAGGACTGCCTCTTATGACTAAAGACTTACGAAGCCGGCAGGAATATGGTGATTGGAGACTCACTTAATTGGTCTTTCCGCCCTCGAACCATTTGATACCCGTACAGAGTAAAATTTCATATTACAAACCAAAAATTAGATGTACAGATTCGGAGAGTGCTCCGCTGCTTTCTATGCTGTTGAACGCTTGTTGAACCAAATACCGCCTGCACCGCTATGCTAATGGTTGAAAATCTATACCTCGTTTCACTTCGCAGAGAAAATAAACAAATCAGCCGTACTCAGAGCGACTGCGCTATTGGCATGTCGACCACCATATGAATGCAAGGCATCAACGCCTATACTTCCTCTTTCGGCGCCTGAGCATCAATCGGACTCCCAGGAACACTAGTACCCTTCCCACTCCTCCTCCTCTCCTCCCTTTCTGCCCTTTTCTCCTCCTCAGCCTCAAGTCCCGTCTTCGTAGTAACATGCTCTTTCTCCAAAACTTGTTTGCTAATCAAAAGGCTTACCAGCAACCCAATCGAAACAACAATCACATACATGATCCACAAATTACGTATACTCGATGCAAACACATCCCTCGCCACTCTTTTCTGGTCTTGAGGTAGTGAATTTATCACACCTACATTTGCACCAGCGTTGAACCCTCCGAGTTGGGCCGCACGTGCTGGACTAAGGGAGGCGATAAGGGTGGGCTGCTGTTTTTGGATGGTGTTCTGGAATACTACGCCGCCGACTACGACAGATATTGATGTTCCAATGTTGCGAACGAATTGAAATGTTGCTGTTCCGGCTCCGATATCCTTTGGTGGAATGAGCGATTGCAATGCAATAAGTGGCGCTTGGAATAGTGGACCAATCCCAATGCCAGTAACAATCTGATACAGTATAATTTTGGCCCAGGATGAATGTGCGTCAAGATTTGTAAGGAGGCCAAATCCGACGACCATAAGCGAGAAACCGGCGTAGATTGGTGGACGGTATTGTCCTGTTTTGCGAATGAATATTCCGGTCGCCATGCCTGCAAAGGAGAGTGACAAAGCTATTGCGAGAGTGTAGACTCCGGAAAGAAGAGGTGTTGCTCCTAGGCAAGCTTGGAAGTAGAGGGGCAGGAAGTAAGTGCCGCCTATGAAAGCATATCCGTGACAGAAACATACGCCCAGACAAGCCATATTGGACCGGTAACGGAAGATGTGGAGCGGTATAACAGGGTAAGTAGCTAATCTCCATTCATTGACAAAGAAAAGGCCCATGGTGACGATACCAAATATGATTAAGCAAACTACAATAGCCGAAGCCCAGGGGTAGCTCACTCCACCGAATTCAAGTCCAAGTAGCAACATCAAAGTGCCACCGACGATAGTTACGGAACCAAGCCAATCTATGGCTTTGAGACCGGCCATGATGGGTGTTTTTGGGTGGTCTAGATTGTTGAGAAAGAAGAGGATGATTATGAAGGCGACGCCATCCAGGGGCAGATTGATGTAGAAACACCATCTCCATGATACCTTTTCGGTGAACACTCCTCCGAGGAGGGGGCCTGTTGCACTAGCTAGGGCCCAGACTCCGCCAATTATGCCGTAGTATGCACCGCGAGATCTGTTTAGTAATTAGAGACCGTGTCAAGAGGCGAAGCGTGTTTCTCAATTTTTACCTCATGGAGAACATATCTCCAATAGAAATATTGACCAGTGTGAGCAAACCTCCTCCACCAACGCCCTGAATTGCACGAGATGCAATTAACATGGAGATACTGACAGATACCGCTGCGAGTAGCGACCCCACGAAGAAGACCCCATTAGCGACCAACAGTAATGGCTTGCGTCCGAAGATATCAGAAATTTTACCCCATATGGGAGTACTTGCTGCTGCAGCCAGCAAGTAAGCCGAACCAATCCATGTGTAACCAGAGGCGCTGTGGAAGTGCTCTGATATTGTTGGTAGGGCTGTTGTGATGCTGTGTGATGTGAGCATCGAAATTTCCCGATTGGGTAATTATCGCGCTTGGCATTTTTAACTTACATTGTGGTGTCCAAAGCTGCAAGAAACGTCGCCATCTGTTACACAAAATAAGCATAATAACGGATGAGAATGCTGTCGAATGGAACATACACATAAAGAAGACATAATGAGTGCTATCCTCCCTTTGCTCATCTTCTCCCCCAGTTTCGCCTCTTGCGCATTTCCTGCTGAGGCAGTCGTAGGTGACATGGATGGCGAACCTGTATTCGATCCATCATGATCTCCCGTCGCGTCGTGGAAATGAACGTTTTCGTGCGGTGCGACAGCGTTGTTTGTGTTTGCGCCATTCTGTGCTATTAGTGCCGGTGCCGTGGCTGACGTTGTTGTTGTATGCACCGATGATTGGCTTCCACGCTCTTTTTTCTCCCCATCCGATTCCATGACGATCAAGCGCTGTGTTCAATCTATGAACTTTCGCCCTGCCCAAATTAAAATTGTATGAGCACTACAAAAATATCAAAAATTACAGCAGTTTGCTAATAATAGTGTAAAGAAGATGAAGGATCTTTAAAATTTGGAAATGCAGTTCGCCGCCCAAACAAAATGGACCGTGGTGGATCATACAGTCAACGAAACAAAGCCGTCACAGCCGCTCTGGAATGGAAGCTGCAAATTTCTCTATTCGCGCACCACTCATGTCCGAGGTGACAAAATTTCCCCATCTTCTTTTGAACTGTAAGCGATCGTGTGGCTTGTAGTTGTAACCAGTAGACTTTGAGAAAGCTTTGCCGCTTGCAGATTTCGTCTGTGCTTCTCCTATTCCTTGTTCCGATCCCGTTTGCGCTTCCGCTTCGGTTTCTTTACCCTCACTCCAAGAGCAAGCAGTTCCATTGACGATTTCGTATATTACGTTACTGGGGTGCAGCTTGTCGCCATTTGTGCTTACCGGGGATTTAGTAGCGGTCTGGTCGGCCGCGAACGACATTTCAAGCGCTTCGTTCTCCGTGATATCTTCTAGTTATTTCACATCTCCTGTTCACGCATCGAACGTGTGGTTCTACTTTTATACTCGCGGTTGATCAAACGTTGGGTTTTGGAGGCTACTCTGATGCGTATGAGCGACAGTCGCAGGCCCCTCCAGTACCTTCACACTTCTAGCGCTATCTCCGCACCACGCCTTTGGAACGGAAATACTCCTAAGAGCTTGGAAAATAGGGGTCATCGGTGCTGGTCCACTTGTCGCAGGAACATCCATAGCATAACAACGACAGAGCTGGTATTGATTATTGTTTCTAAGAACAGGCTATGCGCATTCGGCGGATTGATGTACATTCTGGGAACGGGATGTGCAGAGCCATGCTATAAGGTTGTCCATTCTGCTTACTGATAACAATATGCATTTACAAAAGTTGAGCTCTAGTCTGATCGATTATACCAGGCCTTGTTGACGAACAAGATCTGTTGTCCAAGCGGAGTGGGTATCGTTGTGCTAGTACCAGCAGCGCCTGACGCTCATGGCGGCACACTCATGAGGACTACGGTATGGCCCGCTCTCAAAGAGATAAGAGGTCGTCTCTAACCCGAGGTGTAATTTCATATTGCGAGATCGATATTACTGCGTCCCCTTGGTACGAATCTCCATCACGTTGAATTGATTTGACCATCATCATACGGCAAAGCTGATAACATATCATTCTTTCCTTGTGACTGACCATACGCGCATCATGCGAATCCGCTTTTAAACCCGCCCAAGCTTGGTCTATGGTCCTCCGCGAGTTCTCTTGGAACAACAGACTTGAACTCTTTCCCTTTCCAAACGTCCCAGTTGTTTCGTCAATCTTCCTTCCATCCACGAACCATTCAATGAAATTTAGGTATAATATTTGTTGAATGGTATGTCGTTTCTTGGAATCGCTGACTCTGAGAAGACCTTTCCTTGGTCCTTCATTTCATGAACCAGTCTTACACTAACTGTTAGGTTGCACGATGATCACCACTGTTGGCTTACCATGGCTCTGCTTCTCTGCAAGAGGATATTTGGTTGACAATGAAGCGCTTTCTATGCTCTTAATCGTACATTTCGAGCTTGATATGCAGAAGCAAACAGAACAGCCTTTAATTAACTCCCTTTATTTCTCTTTCTTGACGTAGATCTGCATCCCCGGGGTTTGCTTGAGCATCGTCACGCTCGAACTTCACCATCAGAGAAGATATGTTTGTCGTCGATACTTTTGTGTCTGTAAGTAACTCAACTCACCGATGACTTTAAAGGCGGCTTGCGCATTTTTTCCGAAAAAGCAGTTGAATTTAAAGAGGAATGAATGGCATGAACAAACAGAAACGCTCCATTGTCCGTGGTGAGCGTTGGTGCTGAATTCCGTGTGTAGATGAAGATTGTTGCTGTAATGTCTACCTATGGCAACGCACATGTTAAGCAAGCCGAAGACTCGCTATTGTACTAACTCGATAGGAAAAGCTAACGTGCTACCGTATCCACTACTTGCCGACTGCAGGTCGAATACGTGCAACGGTATAGATTTCCTGAGGATAATAGGTATGCTAAATCAGGAATGGCAATTTGGCCTCTGGTATAAATTAGCAATGAATCTTTACCCATACACGGCATTAAAACAGACAGCTGGCATCAAACCCTATCTAGGCTGGTATAGCGAGCTGATACCATTTTCTCCCGGAAAGAACGTTGTCGTCGTCGTTCTAATGATGCTTATTCGATCTCCTTCCTGGTCTGTTGGCTGGACATATATTGAGAAATCATAAGATCGCCCTGCCATCACCATCATACCTCGTATGATACTCATTATCACCAGAAGCAGAAGTTCTCGCTGATCATTCAAGCCACTGGAGTTGGAACAAAAGAAATGAAAAGTGTTTACTGTGCGCGTAGACTACCATCTCTAGTTGGTTACTGAATTGGATCCAGACCCTATTGTGTGAGGTATACGTTCAGGCAGAAACACCAGGCCAAATGAGTGGGTTTTGGTATAGAAGAATTCTGTGAAGAGGGATACACCTAGTTCGATGGTTTATAAAAACCAGTGAGCGTTAGTAGCTTGGTTGAGAATTTGGACTAGGGAAGAGAGTCTATCATGTTTCCAAATTCGAAGGTAGACATCAAGCTCGATATTCTCTTTCCTCATGATTTCGTAGTTTTTTCCACCTTTTCCTTTATATATTCCTACCTACTCAAAGGCCACCTCGTACTACATCAATCCGTATTTCTTCTCATAATGATTATGAATCGACGAGAGCTCCTTACGTTGTGCTTCATGTTTAAAGACCTAGTTACATTACAAAAAGGGAATAATAGCTTAGCCAGAACTTTCAAGGAGAAGCCATACGCCCCTGACAATTACAACAGAAATTTTCGATCAGAACGTTTATAGTCTCGACGCCCAATGCGCCATTTGGCGTTGGGGTTTATTCCTCTTGGTTTCTGCTACTAGCTCGTGATAGTGTTATTTGACCATAGTCCAGAGGATCACGTGGTAGAAACGTTCCTCGCAATTGAAAGTCGGGTACAAGGGTTCGCAGATGGAGCGTAGCCTTGGTGATACGACCGTGGCACATAAGTAGCAACACCTAGGCCATATCAACAAACCCCCTCTTCTTATTCGCTTTCCCACTCACTTCCTCTAATGCCTCCACATCCTCTAGTCTACTAATTCCCCTCTCCCGAATTTCCCCCTCCAAAAACCCCAACGCCGCAAGGTTAAAGCCAACAAGATCCTTTACCTCCCCTAACGTCTGCCTCAAATCCTTCCTCATCCCCTCGAGCACAGCCTTGAGCTCCCCACTAGCAACAATACTCCTCTGATGCGTCTTGATCATAAAAAACAGCACTCTACAAACAAGCTGCACATCCCACTGGCGCCTTATCCACAGACTTATAAATGTAAATAAAGAAGGTAGGATCGAAAATGGTAATATGAGTAGGGCATCGTGGAGTTGTGCGGCTGGGATGCGTTGCAAAGTCTGTAGTACGTATTTCTCGGCGCTGATGTTGTTGTTGGCTAGGAAGTGGGGATCGCGTTGGGGCGCTGCGAGGGAGGCGTTGGTTTCGCGGCGGACTTCCCATTCGCGGACCAGTCTCAGATCTTCGATGCCAAGGGAGAGAGCTTCTACTATCTTCTCCCCGGCGGTAAGCGTGGCTATGGTCTGTTTTGATGCGGCGCCTACTTCTGCATTTGGGTCGCTGAGGTCGGCCTCCCCATCTGCTTCTAGTGATGTCGTCAAGGTGGATTCATACAATTCTTCCATTTCTCTTTCTCTCTCTTCTTCAAGGAAGATGGGTTCGTCCGTGACACTCCATACCCGTATACTCTTATCATGAGAAGCTGATACGATAAAATCGCCCGCTCTACTCACAGCCATTGCCCACACTTCCCCATGATGTCCATCCAACTTTTGCACCTGCTCGAACTTATCTCCATCCCAAGATTTGATAGTTTTGTCTCTGGATGCGGAGAAGAAATGATGGCGTTCTTCATTTGTGGGAGGCTCCCGTATGAAGGAAACTTGCATTATAGAATCTTGGTGCGCGAAGAAAGCGCGGTGGCAATCTCCGAAATCGAGGCCCCATAGTCGGACGTTCTTGTCCGCGGAGCACGTAGCTATTAATTTGCTATCTGCCGATATGGACATGTTCAGTACCGGGAGTTTGTGGCCGTACAGGTTTAGAAACAGCTTGAGGGAGTCGTTGAAAAACACTTTGACGGTGTTGTCGAGCGTAGATACAGCGAGGAGTTTGCTGTCTGGGGAGAAGCAAAGCGAGAGAATATCGTCGGTGACTTTTAGGGTGCGCGTGTGCGCTAATTTCAGCCGCGGTGTGGTGCGTTTTGTGCCAGGAATATCTTCCTGTACTATTGTGAAATCCCAGAATTTGGCTGTTTTATCTGCTGAGCCGCTTACGAGGGATTTGCCGGAGGGGTGGATTTGAAGTGACATTGTTGAGGAGTCATGGGCGGAAAGTGATTCAATGAGAGTGGAAGAGGCTACGTCAAATAGTTCAAGGGCACCTGATTTGGTTCCCACAACTACGATTTTGTCGCCTGGGAGGAATGAGCAGCACAGTGCGTATCCACAGTCGAGTGTGCGAAGACATGTCCCCGTCTTGACATTCCATATTTTGAGCGTGCCATTCGAAGCAGAAGCCAACATTCGGTCGTCCGAACTCAACGCCACCGAGCGGACATCTGCACGATGACCTGGAAGTTCGATTGAGTAGGTGCGTGAGTAATCAGCCGGCTCGTCTGATTTCGACTTCTTTACGCGGTCTTTGACTGGGATGTCATAGACTTCGAGAAGGTTGTTCGTGTACGAAGCTAGAAATTGGAGTGATTTGTGTGCTCGGACGTGGATCCAGTCGATTGATCGTACTTTCCCTGCTGTGCGCACGATTGTGTGCGGCACGAACACCTCTGTGATGGGGGGTGTTGCAGTTTCATCATCGTCCATCTCGGTATCCGCATGTCCATTCGTCTCCCCACCTGCAACTTTTTCTCTTCTCCTCTTGCGCTTTCGTGCCATGCTCTTTTGAACTTCCCCCTCCGAGCGTATCCTCCACACCTCCACCGCCTTTTCCGATCCATGTACAGCAAAATAGTCCGCTCGAGGGTGAAAGGCAACTCCAATCGTCCTGTCCTGCCCTTGCCGTCGCAGTATCCCCCTGTCATGTAGATAACTCTTCTCCGTCTCATCTCCAATGTGATGCCGCGAGCTCATAAGCTCCTGTAAGTCAATCGACCAAACTTTGAGTTCCCCATTACTGCCGGCCGTGATACAGCCCGTTAAATCCGGCGATACGCCCATAGCCCAGCACTCTCCATTCATCTGCGCAATATGCGTCTCTATACAATGCTGTGAAGAGATATCCCACATCTTGATCAAAGCATCCTTACTGGCTGAGAGTATGAACGCATCGCCTTCTGTAACTCCATTTTCTTCCTCCATGCTGCCTTCTTGATATAACCAGTGTAATGCCACAACTTGGTCTTTGTGTCCTCGTAGTTTGAACATGCCAACTTCCGCGACTAGATCCCATATTATAATATCTGTATCTTTTGCACCGCTTGCGAGCCGTACTCCGGTGTGGTCGAATGCGAGGGTGGTGACTGCAGTTTTGTGTCCGTTGAAACTGATTACTACGGAGTCTATCCGGGAATCCCAGATTCGAACTGTGCCATCTTCGTAGCTGTATTACAGTAATTATTAGAACTCTTACCTCCAGACTGTAAGGTACTAAAAGGTACTAAATTAAAGATGGCAAAACATACCCAACAGCATATAAATCCCTATCGACCCCACTCCTAGCAATGGCAGTAACTAGGGAAGTACATCCACCATCTCTCCACCTACTTAACAGCTCCCCTTTCTTCAGATCCCACCTATAAACCTCTTCATTGGCGCCAACTATAGCCTGGCCAACTCCCGCCGTTCTACTCGCTCCTTCCTGCACAGAAAGGACATTTGCCTGAGGAGAGTTGACGAGACCAAAGCTTTGGGATTGCTCATATTTCTTGTACGTTTTGACCATTGCGATTGATTCCTCAAGCTTTTTCGCGAATCCAAAACTTTTTTGAGATGGGCAAAACCCCACCAGCAGGGATTATGACCGGATTACATAAGCAACAGGGCTGAATTTTGGAAGCAAGCTGCCTCAACCACCGCAGGCACCTCCGAAATATCACCCCGCAAGAATTGGAACACAATAATCAAAATCAAACACAGGATGTTGCTCCTCGACTATCAAAACGTTCTGATAGAATCACTACTAAAAGACAGATTCACACCTGGGTATATCTAATGCGAAAATGCTTTTCATCGCTCTTGATACCCCTGCTAACACCTATTTTATACAGCGCCGCACCAGTCTCAATAGACCAAGTCGTCTCCGATTTTGACGGCGTTACCTTCCACATATCAACCCAAGAAGGGAAAACAAAAATACTAGTATCTATAGCTGTGAAATGTTTCCCGGAACTCGTCAAATATGGAGCTCAATCTGTGTTGGAGAGGGAGTATGGACCCTACATCGTAGCACCGGAACAAGGCTACGACTTTTCTTTGCAAATCGACTTGGACAATTTACCTGACGAACAAGGTTTGTTCCAAGAAAATACCCTCTATAACCATTCTTATATTCATTTCGACATGTAGAAGCCCGAGACGACCTCATCCGCCGCATCTCCCTCTTAAAACGCAACGCCATGGCCGCCCCCTTCGAAAGCGCCTTCGACGAATTCGAAGCCCTACGGGAAGAAGCCTCAAAGTACACATCCGAGTCCGCACCGCAAGGTATACGCGAAGGAGGCGAGGTCCGCGCCATCCATTACAGAGAGGAAGAAGCCATCTACATCAAAGCCTCCCACGACCGCGTAACAGTAATATTCAGTACCATATTCCGCGACGAGACAGACCGAGTGTTCGGCAAGGTGTTCTTGCAGGAGTTTGTCGATGCGAGGAGGAGGGCTATACAGAATGCGCCGCAGGTGTTATTTAAGAATGAGGCACCGTTAGAGTTGCAGGGGATTCCGGGGGTGAAGAGTGGCAAGGCGGATATCGGTTATATTACTTTTGGTATATATCTGCTGTCCCTTTCCCTCAGCTGTGATGTCTTGACTGATAAGAACAGTGCTCTTCCCAAGACATCTCCAGAGACAGAGGCGGGAGGATGTCATCTCCCATATCCAGACTTTCCGCGATTACTTCCACTACCACATCAAAGCATCGAAAGCGTACATTCATTCGCGTATGCGACGGCGTACGGCAGATTTCTTGCAAGGTATCTTTCCACCCTCTTTCACTCATCTCACTTCGACTGACAGTATACAAGTCCTGCGCCGTGCCCGGCCCGAAAGCGAAGAGAAGGCAGAGAGGAAAACAGCGAGCGGCCGAACCTTCAAGGTCCAAGCATAAGAAGCGGAAGCCTAACAAATGGTATGGTGCAATTGGAGTTATCAAGCGTTTACAATTATCACAATTCCCGAAACCATCACTATCCAGACAAAACCATAGATCAAATCGCCAACCTCAATTCGGCTTGAGTACCAGCCCATAATTATACAACTACGGCCGCCCATTTTGGCCCCACCGATAAGTAGCTAACTACAACAGAAACGTGAAGAGTCCCTGATAAAATACCAAACGTGTTCAACCATGCCAATTTGCATCCAAGTCCATCAAGTGACCAAAACGCCGCCATTTGCAAGCCACTAATATACAGGTATCAAGAATAAGGAAGCAAGCAAATCCAAATCGTCTATTCCAAACTATGCCCGATGCCGCCAAAGTGAAGTAAAAAGAAGAAGCCGCCGGAAAAATGCAATCGTACCAAACGTCAAAGAAAAGTGCTGTGATCCTCAGAATGGAGAAAGTAGGAAGAGAGAGGGGAAGGGAAAGGGTGGAGAAACAACAATGACTGCGCGCTCTACGTCTGCCCACCACTCCCAAACACCCTCTCACTCTTGAACCTCCTCGTGTCCTCCATCCCCGGTCTAGGCGTTCCCCTCCCACCGTCTCCCGTCCCAACGGCACCATCACCAAAAGACCTACTCCTACTCTTATCCGACCTCTTCGCTTCGCCATCTGCAATATCATCCCTCTGTTGCTGCTGATGAAACTTGCCTAAATTCCCACTCGTCAAGGGGTGAGATCCCCAACCATATGTGCCATCCCTATGCTCCGTCTTTTCCTTTTCACTGACATCAAAGTGGTGGGATCGAGGATTCTGGGCTAGGTTTAACATTTTATCGTCGCGGAGGCTAGAGGCTTTTTCTTCCGTTTGTAGACGCCGTAGTTCGCGCTGATTGTCGTTTTCCGAGGAGGACGAAATGGTTTTGTGGGAATCGTATTGGACGCGCGAGAGGCGGGAAGAGAGGTCTTGAGATGTCATGAGTTTTGGGGAGTGAGGCATCTGGGTTTTGGGATTAGGAGATGGTTGTTTGCTCGTGCTTGGTTGGGACGTCGGCGCCACGGTAGCTGGCTGTGGTGATTTATGCCGTGGCATTTGTGATGCGATAGCCGCCGGTAAGGGAGGCGGTTCCAAAGCAGTTTCCGGGATTTTACTGGTGGTCGGGGTGGTAGTCTTGGTAGTAAGACCATGCGGTACTTCTGTGCTATTACTTCCTGCGGTGCTGGAATCTTTCGCGTGGTGTTCGTGCGGCGCTACTTCGAGGGAGTAGTCGGAATTCACACTTATGGATTCTTGTCTGCTAGCTTCTTGTTGCTTGTTCCTGCCTTCGATTAACCATTTGAGAAGCATCTTTTCTAGGATTATGCTTTTCACTGGTTTGGCTAGGTAATCATCCATACCTGCCTTTTGGCATTTCTCGCGGTCACCTTGGATGGCTGATGCGGTCATTGCGACAATAGGGATATCTCGTACGCTTTCTTTAAAGGGCTGCTGGGTGCGTATCGTATGGGTTGCCCGGTAGCCATCCATGATGGGCATTTGCACATCCATCAGAATAACGTTTGGTCGCGGTCTCTTGGCCGTTGGCTCTTCAAGCAGGTAATCAAGTGCCTCCTTACCATTCCACACAGCATTAACTGAGAAGCCAAGTTTCTTGATCGTCTTCAGTGCTATTTGCTGATTAATCTGATTGTCTTCGACCACAAGGATATGTGTCTCTGCGCGTTCATCCCTTGACATGCTCATGTAATCCTCTGGGATGCCGGAGGTGGATTGCGGCGCGGTAACAACTCTTGAGGCACTTGGCGAGTGCGCTCCTCGCAGACCAACACTGCGCAACAACGGCGTTGCTGGTGGGCTGCCGCCTTCTCCAATCGAATGAGATATTGAAGCTTCGGATTGGAGTCGCCCCGGTATAGACGATATCTCAACAAGTGGCGAGCCTTCAGTATGATCCAGCACCTTTTTAAAAGGCAACCAGAAGCGCGCCTTTGTCCCGGCCCCAAGTTTCGACTCAAGCTCGATCTCGCCGTGCATAAGCTCAACAAGATTCTTGCTAATAGTTAATCCTAGACCAGTGCCCCCGAATCGTCTTGCCGTCGAGGAATCTGCCTGGCTGAATGGCCTGAAAAGTTTCTTCCGCACTTCTTCCTCAATACCAATACCCGTATCTTCAACTTCGAACTGAACTTTGAAAGTATCTGACGTTTCGCCTATAATGAAAACCGTAAGCTTGATGTAGCCTTCCGTGGTGAACTTCAGCGAATTAGTCAAGAGATTCTGAATGATCTGCCGTAGACGTCCTGGATCGCCCATGACTTTGAAATCTTGCTCAATTTCAGGCTGTATAAAGTTTTCGAAATCCAAGCCCTTCCTTTGCGCTCCGAACTCTATCATCTTGTTAACGTCTCGTATGGCGACGGACAGGCTGAACTGCACTTCCTCAATATCGAGGCGTCCAGACTCGACCTTGGAAAAATCCAGAATGTCATTGATAACTGTCAACAATCCATTTGCGGATCGTTGGATATTATCTGCGCATTCCCTTTGTTCTTCGTCAAGGGAAGTGTCGAGTAAAAGCTCGCTCATGCCAATAACCCCGGCAATTGGTGTCCGAATCTCGTGAGACATCTGACACAATTAATACATTCTCAATAAGAAGCGCTTTGACCAACTTACATTTGCCAGAAATTGACTCTTCATCTTACTGGCTTCCTTAGCGGCTGCCTCATTTGCTAATAGCTTGGAATTCGCGCTCTCCTGTTCGTGAAGTTCCTGCTCTCTTTGCCGCAGCTCGGTCACATCCATAGAGACTGCGATCATACCATCAATAAACTCCTCGCCTTCGATACCTCCGTTACGCGACTTTGCATAAAGAGGCAGCATTCGTGATCGATACCAGCAGTCTTTCTCCTCAACGTGCATTTCAATCAATTCTTCTTTTGACCGTCCATCCAAGATCTTTTCCATAGGATTCCACAGCGGCGTTTTTCCAAACAATTCATGGATATCCTGGCCAACAAAGTCTTCAGGAACATGAGTCTCATCCTCACGCTTGACCAAGCTGGCAAGACTGCCTTCCAGCAGTCCCAGCTTTCTGTCTTTATTGACCGCCCACAGGGTAATACGCGCGTGCTCAATTACTCTTTGCAATTGCTCCCGTGTGTCCTTTGCTGCTTGCCGAGCCTCCACGAGCTCATGAATATCTGCACATGTCCCGAACCATTTGACTATAGTGCCTTGATCATCACAAAAGGGCACAGCACGTCCGAGCATCCACCTCCATTCTCCGTCATACCGCTGGCATCGATACTCGGTAATGTATTCTTCTCCCGTTGCAAGAGAGTGTGCCCATCGCTTCCCAGTAATTGGAATGTCATCCTCGTGGAACGGAAGTTTCCATCCTTTCCCCAACGATTGTTCTTCCGTTAAACCAGTATAGTCGTACCACCTTTGCGAGAACCAGTCATGCTCACCATCGGGCGTCGTCCGCCACACCATGATCGGAATCAGGTTGCAGATATACTCGAATTGCTTTTCATTCTCTTCAAGCTGTGCGGCGATTCGTTTCGTATACTTTGTAACATCTGTGAATATCACGATCCCACCGAGGAATTCACCGGTAACTTCATCATGGATTGGCTCTCCATGTATGTCGTATATCAACCTCGAGTTCGTCTTTGGATGTTTCATTCCATAGCGCTTGGACTCGAGCCGAGCCTGAGTTCGACACAGCTGCATGATCGGAAACTCGTCCACAGTTAACTCCTGCTTGAAATCTTCCGTCCACACTTTGAAACAAGAAAGGAATTCGCGCTGGTCGCCAGGTGTGGAAGTTCCTGTATCTGGCAAGAGGCTGCAGAATGCCTTATTAGGAATTCCAAAGCTTTGGTCTTTCCACATCGCATAGGCAGGCATGTTCATTGCATTCAGAATTGCATCTTTCATTTTGCTAGCTTTCGAAAAAATGGAATGTGAGGCATGATTTGCAATGGCCGACGGGGGGGCGTTGGGAGGCCAAGTCGGAGTCCTGGTAATGGGAGAGGTCGCAGATGATTGCGCTGGGCTCATCGAACTGGCCATCAATGACCGGCGGCTGGACGAGGTGGAACTAGAGGGACCATAAGGCTTGACAGCCGATGTGAATGATTTAGCCACTGCCCTGCTAGAGGTTTGAGCTTCTGTCGATCCTGAAGAGGCGCTTGTAAATGTCAAAGTGAAGTACTTGTCGTCTTCATCGCTCCATCCTGAGATAATCATATTGGCCTGCAGCGGTGAAACCGTTGATTTATTCTTCGTGGCCGACGGGTCGCGATGTGAAGTAATAATCACATCAACAGACGTATCCACCACGATTGTGGACGTGAGGTTAGAGCTACTCAATTGCGCCATCTTTGAAGACGAGTCTGATTGCAAATCTTGTCCTTGCTTGGGGGTCATATCACCGCGATCGGGAATCTTCGGGGTGTCGTCCGATGTGTCTATTGCTGCGTCGCTGCTGGGCTCCCCACCTAAGCTGTCCAAGAAGTCCTAGGTAATGTAAGAAATGGACCAACAGGCTGCACGCGCCGAGATAACTTACCTCCCAGCTAATCCAAATAGGACTACCATGCTGTAAAATCTCAATACCCAGTTCAGATACTCTTCGACCTCGCAAGAGATCAGTTATAGATATGATACCAGTTCCGTCATCTTCCATGGTACGCATATCAATGCCTAACAATCTCCCTAAGGCTTCATTGGCCAACACGACAGTTTTCGACGAGGAGAGCACGAGTACTGGAACTGGAAGATACTGTAGCGCGGCTAAGGCTGCTGACCTTGCAGCTGGAGAGTGCTGTAGATGGAGAGAGAGGGGTGAGCTACGGCCTGAGGTTGCTGAGTGACCACTGTGACGGGGTATGTCAAAATATCCGGCGGTTTCATTCTCATAACTGGATATTCCATGACTGTTGGAGTAAGGCGAATGCTTAGGAGAGGCCGCATCAGTATCGACCCCAAGAGCTGCGTCACCATGATAGTTCTCTTGCGACAGCACCTGGCGCATTGTCCTTCTGTACTATTAGGTGAGCACACCGCATCCCCAAGCGCAACGTGCCAACAATACAGGGTATGCACAGAGGCCCGAAGCTGTTTCGAGGAAGCCCAAGCCCGCGGGGGAGGAAAATGTGCTGATGAAAGTCGCTGGGAGGTAGGTTGGAATGCTCGAATTTGAGGATTACCGTCGTTGGAGAAGGTCTAGAAACAAAGGTAGTTCTACGCGCAAGAACATGACCTGCAACCGCAGTGGCCAGTCTCTAAGTTTAGAAATGGTTCGCAATGACAGACCAGACGCCCTAACAGCAGAACACAAATTGATTTGATCTTTTCAATGTACAGACCTTTAAGTAAAGGAACCGCAATTGGCTTTCAAACGACAGACTTTGTCTTTAAACGATGATGTCACCCCACAGACTGCTCCGGTGCTCGTTGATCCATCGGCGCTAGTTAAGTCGGTCGAACTCTACAAAATTGACACAATAGCACGCGTCAAGTTATTTCTAATATTAAATCATATTCTTATCATCCGTACAGTAAGTCTACCGTATGTTATCTCCTTTAAATCGAAATCCACGAAGGCTTGGCGAGGCTGCGCCACATCAAATCCTTGTCATCAAAGTCAACCTGATCGAACTGAAGGCTCAACTACCTTGTACCCCTGATTCAAACACACTACAACACGAACATCTATTTTATTGTATAGCCAAACAAATAATAATTGAACAAGTCGTCGAAGACATTCCTTCAATTCGCCACAACTGGTAGCACGGTCCGAAGCAGTATGTTTTGACCCGACTTCAAAACTCTTCTGCCAAATTATCCTCATTTCACAGCGCTCTCGAAATATGCGAGAACCTGTATGGATCACCAGAAGCTAAGATACTGTCTACCCAAGTCGCTCTTGCATAAGACAACTTGTGTGAGGCTAGGCAGATTGTAACAGAGCTCGGCTAATGTGTCTCCAGATCCCCCAGGCCAAAATGGGGTTCGCCATTAATCAGCTAGCAGTTCCTGCGGTTCTCTGCTTAATCTTCTTCTTATCATTCTCATCTCAATACCTCTTTCTACATACTCTACCAGGGGCACTGAGGAAACAGGAAGCAATCATTTTCAACGCATTAATTGCCTTACTGTTGGTAAGCTATTATCGTGCAGTGCTCACAGATCCGGGCCGTATACCTGTCGATTGGTTTTCAAACGTCGATGGGGATTCTGTTGTGGAGGCAAAAGTTGGGCCAAAGCCACGGTGGTGCAGAAGGTGCCAGGCTCCGAAGCCTCCTAGAGCACACCACTGCAAGATTTGCGAGAGGTTGATAGCCACCAGTCCTTGATCATGCCGATATCTACTTATGTCTTTATTTCAGATGCATCCCCAAAATGGATCACCACTGTCCGTGGACTATGAATTGCGTTTCCCACATTACTTTTCCCCATTTCATACGTTTTATCACGTATGCAGTATCAGCCATGGTTTGCTTAGAATACTTTCTATATACGCAAATAGCATTGGTGTGGGATGAGAGACACATGCCAAGCGTAGGACACCTCTTCCAAACTTTCTCTACTCAAAGCTAACTGTTCAGTATTACGGACCAACAGGTTGGCAGCTCGCTCACATCTTTATATTAATGGTCACAAATACAATCACTCTGTTCATGCTTACCATTCTATGGATTCGCTCAGTCTGGTGTCTCGTAGCTAACACTTTTACCATCGAAGGCTGGGAAATTGAGCGTCATGATGCTCTGGTTCGACGGGCTCGTGTTTTAGGTGGGTTTCTCGATGGCCCGGATGGCACGAGAGTTCGCGTAGCCAGACAAGAGTACCCATATGACATTGGCTTATGGCAAAATGCTGTGCAGGGCATGGGTAACAGCAATGCAAGTCTTAGACCCTCAGTAATAGCATATTGGTTGACGTGATCTAGATACTCGCATGGTTTTGGCCGTTCTCTGCTTCTCCAAGTATGGCTAGTGCCATCAAATATGAGGTCAATGATTTTGAAAGTATGGATCACCATTAATGTCAAGGTTTCTTCCGCTAATATAAATAGGCCCTGGGCTTGCGTGGCCGCCACCAGACCCAGACCGAATGCCACGACCGGAAAGGCGATTCGACCCAAATAATGCATTTATGTACGATCCAAATCGAGGACACCTTACCGAGATGGAAGCATTTCGCTTGCGACAATTAGAAGATCTCAAACGATTCAATCAAAATGAAAGCAGCTTGCGCAAGCGCCAGATATTCCACAAACGCTACCCCAATGGATCCTCCAATGCGCCTGATGACAACAATAAGGCCACTCCAGGTGCGAATGAGGACGGGGAAGAAGCATGGAGGAATTCGGAAGGGGAGAGGCTGGCGGACTTTGGTGTTGATGAGGAAGTGGAGTTTTACGACGAAGAAGACTTGCCCTTAGCAGAATTAATGAGACGGAGACAAGCATTGAAATCACAACACCTAGAAGAAACAACGCACTCATCATTCTAATAACATTAAAATTTCCTTGATATGGCCTCATTTTTGTACCATAATCACTGGGATAACAGGCGATATCGGAATCTTTGCCAGCGCGATGTCGGTCAGCTCAAGGAGCCTTCCATTTATAAGACTGAATGCTTCTATGCATGAGAAGAAGATCGAACTCAGGAACGCGCGACTTATCATGGCCTCAAAGCAGCTCAGAAAGAGTGATCATTGGTCATCAGAGGTAAGTTGTGGCGTGAGACGGATAGAATATTGCCGTCTACATCCTTTCCAATATGTGTTGTTTTTGTTACTCATCAAAGCAGAAATATCAAAAGGCCGCATCATTTGTTCCTCGGCTGACGGCGACTGTCTTGAAATATCTGGACCCCAAGACCGGAGAGTGAATCCTTGATCTTGGATGTGGAAATGGTGTGCTTACAGCAGAAATCGCAACTGCAATTGCACCAGGCGGAATTCTAGGATTAGATGGCTCACCAGCGATGATTACCGCTGCCAATGATAAATTCGCATCGGCTGGTGATGTTGATTGTGCTTTTGTTGAACACGATTGCACCAGATTCTCGACAGAAGCCGGTGCAAAATATCTGGACGGTAAATGGGACAAGGTCTTTTCAAATGCGGCTCTGCACTGGATATTGCGAGATCCTTCTACACGTATGGACGTATTTAAAGAAGCACACGATGCTTTGAAACCAGGTGGAATGTTTGTATTTGAAATGAGCGGTCATGGAAATGTTGCAGAGGTTCACGAGGCACTCATAGCAGCACTTATTACGCAAGGAATGAGCGCAAAAGAAGCAAATAACTTATCACCGTGGTTTTTCCCAAGCACGGAATGGATACAGGTTGCTCTACAAAAAACAGGTTTTGAGGTGGAAAAGGTAGAGATTGAATATCGGCCAACGAAATTGACTACCAGAGATGCTGGGGGTGAGGGTGGTTTGTCGGGGTGGGTGAGACTTATGGGGGCGAAATTTCTTGAAGTTCTCGATGAGGTGAAGCGAGAAGAGGTCATTCGATTTGTGATTGATATCCTTGATTCTCTGATTACAAGGGAAGAGGACCACAGCCAATGGCTTGGGTACATTCGATTGAGGGCGGTCGCCAGAAAGTCGAGGCCCTAGTTTTCAAAGGTCTTATTGAAAGAATGGCTAATTTCTGCCACCGCAATCTTAGCGACATTCCTTTTCAGATGCAATGCCGAGCAATAGGAATGAGACAAGAAACATAGACGCAAGGCACATGGTGAAGCCTAGGCACCTCTTAGTGGGCCGCCGGCCCGCTCCGCATAGCCATGTTGTTCTAACATGTGCGACCTTGGTGATCAATGCGGAAACACACAAGAGGGTTGTTGGGATCGGCAAGTTCTATGCAGAGAGACTGGTTGTATGATTGTGAGTCCACGTAAAAGAAATGGAAGCGATTCTGGCTATACTCCTACTATCAATCATGATCTTTTTTGGTGAAATTTCAGGAGTGGTAACATGAGGTCTTTACTATGGAATAGGCAAAAGTAAAGATATTTTTCTGGAGTGGTTATACACATGGTGCACATGTCGATGATTGACGTGGATAAGGTAGGCCCGGGAAAACACAGCGAGAGCCTCCTGCGTGATGAGCCAAGGTACGCCAGGAGAGGGATTGATAATACTCTATGGTCGTCTGTGTCGGAAGGATATCGGCTGTCTCACAGAAGTTCAATACCTTGTTAGAAAATACTAACGCCTGGAATCACACTATAGGTGCATAACAGGCTGCTTTTGACAATCTGGCAAGGACATTCATGTGAATAGAGCCCAGCAACCGTCTGTAGGGATATTCAGATGTTGAAATAGAGTTGATGATCGAAAGAGAAAATGGGCTGATGATCGCCAAGCTGGTGTAAACTTCCATTTTTTCGGTCAGAGCTGTAAGGTACCCGACGTACCTTCTTTTCTACTCCGCAAAGCACCGCCCCAACTCTTTGAGAGGACGTTCACTGACCGTATGCTAATACCCCTCGTGCTGAAACTCGGACAGACTCCACGGGGTTCCAAGCTAGAGAAACTATATCTTGAGCCTTTTAGCATAGCTCGAGCTTCCTGAACTAAGCTTTTACTTCATATCTGGAAGTTGATCATATAACAAAGCTTTTTTAAAGCTCTAAAATTAGTTTATAGACCTCAAGGATTCCAGCTATATCCGTGTTTCGATTGGCAAGAGGGAGTAAAAAAAATCATATTAAGTGATCCCGCGGGGTGCGGCCTCTGAAGTAGGTAGATACATGGATGTGAGCAGAGAGAAGGCTGAAGAACAAAGCTAGACATACCATAATCATGTGTATCCTCTTGCGTTTCGACTACATAGCTCTTGTCCCCGCTTTGACGTATACGATGGCATAAAACCCGAACACAGCTCCAAAAGACTTCGGACTCTGAGCTGAGTACCTTACACGGATGACGATCCAAAAAGGGTCCAGGAACCCACTTTATTAAGCACTAACTTACCTTAGCAAGCAGGCTTGGCTTCAGCCATCATTTTGTTAGTGCTTAAACAGAGGAAAGATGATCGATCGATCGGACTACCAAACCATTTAACAACCGTCGAAGGACTCCGCAGGAATTTGAGCACCTTAATCGTGAATTGAGATTTAAGTAGTGGAAAAGTAAGATCTTCATTGTAGAGCATTGAATGAAGCGCAGTAGTGAAGTTCGCTTCTTGGCGAAAGCTAGGTTATCGTTTTTTTGCATCCCAGTACAGTGGTTCGTCTGTCCTATGACGCAGCATTCGAAGATTGAGATCCTAAGAGAGACAGCACAAGAATGTATCCTCAAACTGGGTAAGAGAATTGTTGTACCGCTGCGGTCGCATTCCAAGTAGCGTTCAAAATACACGGTGTACACCGGCTATTTGCTAGTGTACACTGTGTATTTAGTATATTATGAAGAATAGTACTAGCGCGTTCCGGAGTTGCCTTAAAATGGCTCAAGTAGGTTAAGAAAAGACCAAATGGGGGTTTCCCAGAGTGGACCCGACCGCTTTCATAACCAGAATTTCTGCAAAAGGGATGGAGAGATGGCAGCGCGCCAACGGTCGGGAGGTTGTCTGTAATTCGAGGAAATGAGATCTTGGCCTCCGGATTGTAAGATTCCGGTCCGCAAATACTGCACCGCTGGAGCCGTAGATGGGGTCGGTAGGCCGTTGGAATTGAGAAATCAAGTGGTTACCTAAGGAATCAACGAAGGTATAACAGGCAAAAGCATTGCCTAACGTTTATAACATCAGCTTGAAAAATGGTCTGTGGTCAGTATATTATAGAATAGATGAGAGTCAAGGGAACTGTTTCGTTAATATTAGTGGTCCCTTTAAATCCTGATAGGGAGCCAACCGGGAAGTTTTTCATGTGCGTACGATGCTTATCACCCCCAAAGACGCTGACGCTAAGTACAATCACTGCACTGGCAGCAGAGTGGACGCTTGGATGTCAGCCTTGATCCTGGTCTCGGAGTCGGGCAGCTTCAGTGTGAGAGGGACCCTGAACGCCGTCCCTGTTTGTGGCTTTCCGGCTTGCACGCTTATTCGTTTGCAAAGCGCCTCCGTCCCCGTCATGGGCTTAGGAATTTGGTCTCCGCCAAGACGATATACGTCAGGCCTCAATCTTTAATTCTATCTACCTTTCACACCATATGTATTTCCTCTCTCCCGACCCCAATCCGTCATTGATCTTCGTCCACAATAATCCACCCCCCACTCCACGCAAACGTTTCAGAACTTAATTGAACACCAAACTGTACATCACTGCTCCTTTCTCTCAAGTAACGTCCCATCATTGCTTCTTTGGACCGTCGCCTTTCCCAGGGTCTTGTTTCCAGTTAGCAATCTGCGTTCTTCACCACGCAGACGACTTGAAACGCTGGCATCCAATTGTACTCTGAACCCCCATCAGTCACGTTTTTCTTGTGCTACTAAGGTTGTGCGATCTGCGGGCCGAGCAAAAGTCATTTACCCAGTCAGCATTCTCGGGTCAAAAGCATATTCCCCAGAATTCATAAGAGCGCTGATCCCGCTCATCGAGGGCCTTGATCGACTATCTCCACGTTCCAAAAGTTTACTGGACGTTTACGACAAAGAATTGTTTCCCACACGCCTCGAAATAGAGCGCTCTCAATCCCACCATGGCAATGGCAGTCGACAACCGCCAGCAACAATCCCAGATCAATGGTATGGCGTACGACCCAATGCGTTATTCCTCGGGGCCGCAGTTTACTAACCCATGGGTAAACAACGCGTCCAACGCGGCACCTTCGCATTTGTACTCCAGTTCGCTAGCACCGTCACTGGACTCTAGCTTGCAGTCCCAGCGATCTGTCCCGCCATATCCACTTCCAGGAGCCTCGTCAGCAGGAATAGGTACAGGTAGCACTCTCACCGCAAGCGGCCTTTATCAACCACAGAGCACAATTGACACGTCGCAAGATGTATTAAGTGGACCTCGCTCCGCATACGGCACTCAGTATCCTACATCAGGCGCTGGGAATTACGTGCCTACCAGCTCGGCTGGCTATCCTCTGGATTATGCAACCAGCAGAAGCCCACAGTACCAGCAAGACTTCAAGCAAGAGTATGGCAGGCGTTCCTCCCATCCGTCAGTACAGTCCCTAGGCCTGCTTGACCCCCAGCTTGACCTCCAGCGCCGGAATTCCTTAGTTGACCACGACAACAGATTGAACAACTCCACCACCCAGGTTCAGCGCAATAGTTTCAGTGATGCGATCGATGCTAGCCGGGGAATGGTTGCTATGAGCCAGAGTGACATTACTCCAAGGAACATCTACGGCAATCAAGGTTCGAGCAGAAGTTCTTCCGATTCTTATGGTTTTCCTTCTACACACTCTGCGCATTCATCCATATCCTCGGCGAGTACTTATCCTTCTTACTACAATGGTTCTGTCGCTGGGTCAGAAGCTTCTGATTACAGCTCCGCATCCGAGTCGGTCGACATGAACTCGCGAACACTCCCGCGACCATCCAGCCTGGTCGGCGCTAATATCCCTCCCGCGCCACAGTCAATGATGGGACAATTCAGCTCCAAAGTTTCATCCAGCTCGCAGAAGAAGCATAAGTGCAAGATCTGTGATAAGCGCTTCACGCGGCCCAGTTCTCTCCAGACTCACATGTACAGCCACACAGGTGAAAAACGTAAGTCAAGTCGTTCTGATATATATTTCATGTTATCACTAACAGATCGCCATAGCATTTGCCTGTGAAATTGATGGCTGTGGACGTCACTTTTCTGTTGTTTCCAATTTGCGACGACACCGTAAAGTTCACAAGGGTGAGGGACGCGATCATCCTTCTCCGGACGACTCATAAACCTCTCAGGAATCGCGACAGCTCGTAATTCCATCCACCTACCGTTCGCTTCTGGTATTTAGATTCGCAGCCACATGCGACGCTTTCATTTGCGCGAAATCCGTGCCTGCTTTTAGACCGTCGCTACAGATACCCAAGCTTGCTCATGTGCAGCTGATGAACGAATTGGCGTTTAGGTTCGCTCACTTCCTTCATGCTTTGCATTCTGCGGCTTCGTGGCCCGCTATACCCTTTTCCCACTATGTATCATTAGGCATGCTGAATGCTGGTCACGGGGCTTCGATTTCCTCGTAGCGTGACGATATTCTTGACATTGTTATTACTGCTCGACATTGTTATTACTGCTCGACAGCATAAACGGCTGAAAGTCACGTGTAGGATTATGTTTGCCCTAAGAGACTTGATATGTAAATTAGATAGATTTCATGGATGCTCACGAAGCAGTACAATTCCCATGTAAATGACATCAATCGCTTCCTCTTGCAGCATTATACCAGCTCTATTGAGGGACTTTGCCTGAAAGCAGTCCCTCACAGGGTGTGCAGGAATTTAGCGCGCAGGCCCTTGGCATGTAAACAAACACCTTTCATCTCAACATTATATATTAATTATGGCACCAACCACGCCTCCTAGCTCTCCTAAAAGAACAGAGTATACTACTATCGATAAATGCCG
>MU007104.1:71271-122996 GCA_010583015.1 Tothia fuscella
CTCCTATAACCATAAAGGGCCACTGATCTTTTATAAAGATCCCGCAGAGCCTTCGGCTTCTAAGCCATATAAGCCACGGAAGCCGCGGAAGTCGTTAGTGCAGACAGAGGAGGAATATACTAAGGCTATTGATAAATTTACGCGCCAGAGCGCCGGCGTGGAGGTACTACTAAAGGGGAATACTATAACCCAGAAGTTTTACGCCGAGGAGATCCTACCAAAGCATATTGACGAGATTAAGATATTGGAAGAGCGTTATAGTTATAGGTTTCAACTGCAGGAGGATAGTAATCCGTCGCACAGCAATAGGTTAAAGAACAACCTCCCTACCAAGCTTAAAAGGGATTCAGATCTATTGCTTATTATTCACCCACTACAGAGCCCTGACCTAAATCCTATAGAGGCTGTTTAGCAGATCATAAAGCAACGTTTGCGTGGTAGAAAGTGGAAGATAGTGGCAGAGTTTAAAGCGGCTATTCAGCGTATATATGATGGTATTACACTAGCATAAATTCGCCGACGAATTGGCGAGATGCCCTAGCGATGCAAGCGAGTGCAGGAGCTCGAGGGTAGAAGAATTAGAAGCAAGTTGTGGTAGATAAATGCAATAATATCGATATGTTCAATGTTCCGTTTTGGGCCTAGCGCCCCTGCGCGCTCAATTCCTGCACACCCTGTGCCTTATTTCATCTCGGATGACGACAATTCAATGTCCACCACCCCGGGCTTGAAACATTATTTGGTCGCACGGGGTTGACTCCACTTTCGATCGGAAACTGTTTTTGCCTGCCCTGCACGATGAGGTCAATAATGGTGTCGATCTGCACTCACAGCCATCCACACCTTATCCTCTGGATTCTTTTAGCTTAACCTCAGTCCGCTCGCGCACTTTAACACGGCCAATGCAACGGTTCGCATCCCGCTCCAAGAATCTTTCCATTTGGTATTACAGCTTCAATGAAATTATACTATAATAAATATAGGGTTCCAAGCATTGAAGCTCTACTGGATAGAATGCTTTCAGCTCGTCAGCGAGTCCTCCCGCTCGCCCGCGGGTCCGGTATAAGGAACCGATTCCGCCTCGCTCACTTATTTATTGTCCCACCCTCCGCTGCGCTACACCCCCCTGTCTGTTTCGCGCGGACTGCGTTGTGAGTGGAAAGGCGTCTTCTCTTGACATCAGTGGCGATTGCCTGCGCGCAGCAGCGGCACCACGGGAATAACATTTTAACAAATGGGAATACCGTACACTGTTTGGCTTTGATCACACCCGCAGGATTCGAACCGTTCTGTTATTTCTTTAACTCACACTGGCCAACATAGAAATGTATCTACGAAGTAATATAAGGCTTTTGTGAGGCGGAAATGCTGGGCGTGGGGAGGGCAAAATTATCCGTGTCCCGCCCTGAGACTTCGAACCTCCACTTTGGGGCTCCACTGTTCCACAACTTCCGTTTGTGGCTCCAAAAACAAGCTCACCCCAGACATACTCGTCGATCTCACCATCGCTTGTATGCAGGGCAAATGTCACGATTTGCTGCAGAGCTGCTTGCTTAAGGGCCGCAATTGCACGTCTACTCATTGGCTGCTTAACTGCATACACAGTTGTGACCCTGAAGAAAGTGGCTCATATTCCCCCACCAACTGAAGTTTGTGTAGGTTGTATGGATTCGAGCAGAGTTTTTATGGGTCAATAATCTATCACGCCGGAACAGCGAATGAGAACGCTGTTTCCTAAGCTGTTATGAATATCTTTTCCCGTTTAAAATTCCATACTAAGGACCCGTCTTTTGACCTTGTGAATTGACTCGTCCACCCTCGAGAGAAGCAGCAACCCTAGCACGCGGGTGACAAAATTAGCGGCATATAGAAAGAAGGGCAACTTTCTTCCCAAAAAGACCAACTTCGACCTTAAATTCTCCTACTTATAGTAGGTAATTTATTCTTAGGAGTTAAAATAAAGTCTTACCAGGCTATAGTCTGACGTATATATTAGTTTGTTTGATTTTATTTCGTCAGTTTTTAAAATTTATACTTCCGGGTTTCGATTTGTCACCCGCGTGCCTAGCCATTCTCCTGGGAACCTCTAACGCAATTTCTACACCGTACTTCGAGGGTATAGCTCGAATAACTCAAGGATAAGATCGACCAGCCGAATTTACCGCCCACCAATGCCAACGGGGTTCTTGGTTTGCTCCTTACTGCTGGGTTTGGAATTACAAGGCGTAGTATCTATGCTTTGGTCCGAATTCGTAGTTTACTCCGAGAGCTTAGGACTATGAGATGCATATCTGCGCGGTACTTCAAGAGCCAAGCAGATAGGACGACCAGACACTGGGAAACGAGCAGTGTGATTCCTTGGAGCCTTGACTATCATATGCGCGAGCCCGATAGCCAACTGGATTGATCCTCATATCAAGCCAAGCAGTGCTTATTACTTGATGGAAACCAGCTCCCAAGGTTGGAATTTCACGTTTGTGCCTACTACTCCCAAAGGCATGGAGATAGACCATGAAAAAGTGGTCCAATCTTCCAGAAATTTACCCCTGTCTCCACGTATTGATCAGCGCAGTTCAAAGTCTGTGTTTCAGCCTTTCAGGGGCGTGGTACGGGAAGTGCAAATCACAGATCAGCACTGAGATCTTGGGCAAGGGGTAAGGGAACGATCAGCAAGATCTGGGGGAGCAGATCATATACCCATCTTCACTGCTGGTGCAACAGCGCCACTTTTCTGGTATCGGATCGGATCATACTCCGAACGTGTGCCCCTTCTTGACTGTATCAGGTAGTGTCGACTTTGCAGTGCAGCGATGCAGTAATCTGGTGGATGCTTCAGATCTTGAGTGATTTGGCAGTCTAGGAGTAAGAAACTATCCCGAGTGTCCTTGTCTCTCACAACTCACTCACAGATAGCTTACTTCAGTTCCTGCCTTTTTCCCTCCATCTTCCTTCTCTTAGTTTGGTCTTCATTACACTCGACTTCGAAACCTCAGATCATTCTTACATCCACGCATTCAACGTCACACACAGTCGAATCCTACAAAAGCGCCGCATAATGTTCCCGATTTTGTGCTCAGTAACGCAGTAGCGACCGAAGCCACAGCAGTCCAAGACTAGTTTGAGGCTCTCCTTGCACTGGTTGACATCAGAGTAACAACAAAACACTTGGAATGGCTCTGCAGGTGGCAATAAACATAGACCGGGATATCGGGCTCCCCTGTCGATTTCGCAGAATGTCTGGCGGATGTGCTTCATTAATGCTGATGAAGCTCAACAACAGCATCGTGCAGCAATTGATGGCTCAGTTATCAGGTGGTCAGGTCACTCATCACAAATAGAGGCCCTCCTAGCATTGGATGAAAAGGTTATCTAAGGATTACTTACTTGTAGACCGCACCATCTTTCAAACCCGAACCCGTCCTTGTGCTCACTAGAATTAATACATCCTACTGCGCCGGGGCTTCTGGTTCAGTTTAATAATTCAAGTCGAGTGCGGGTCCATGTCTAATGGACAACCTGCCAAGACAATCGAATGGCTTCGCTCTTGGGGGATATACCAACTCTTCCCAGCCAGGAGAGAATGCATGTTCTTGCCTCGCTCAACCCACAAGTCCACATCTTTGCTCATGCTGTAGAGCCATTTCTTTACGGCTTAGTGCGTGTGGTAGGAGAAGATTAAAGGCGATGTGGAAATGGTAAAGTGTTCCATTGAAAGGTACATCTAAGTAGTGCAGGTGTAGCTGAAGAGAAAACTCTATAGCATTAAGACAATACTGGAAAGCCCTGTTGTGTAAAGTATTGATTTGAATCAATCCTGAACTTAACATAAGAAGACTCTCCTCAGCGGAAAATAGTCTTTCAGCTTGGAAACCTCTAAGCTCAGGTCGCCATGGCACAGCGGAAATCAAAGCAAAGCAATGATGATGTTAGCAGTAAAATGCCTTCCAGAAAGCAGAATCCTTCCCTAGAAAGCCCGATTTTACTCCCACTTGCACCATGGATATAATCGAGCAAAAGCAATACGCCAGACCAATCGCACACTCGTAATAAACACCCACCCAATTTCTCTCAAGAAAACTTCCACCTATTCCCGCAATGCAAACACGAACAAAAAGTCGTCATCGGCTCATCGGCACTCCTCGTCTGGGCCTGGGTATAACTAACCCTCATCTGCCCACACTTGCCACAAGTCAAGGCGGTGGATACACTCTTCTCTTCCTGCGCCACCATGGCCTTGTCCATATTCTCCTTCATCAACTTTTGGTCGTCTGCTTTGCGTTCCTCGGATTTTAGCTCTTCGTCCGTCATGAGGACGAAGCGCTGCGGTGTTATCTCGCCGGTGTAGACGCGCAGGCGTAGTTTTGTGTTTGAGGCGTTTTTGAGGTTGTGGAAGAGGGAGCGGGATTTGTCCATGTAGGGTTTGGAGGTGTCGGATTTGAAGTGTTGGTGCAGGGCTAGTTCTACTTGGCGCGATACGCGGAGGACGTCTTCTGGTACTGTTTTGTGATGTATGTTAGTCTTGACTGTGTAGAAGCCATTCTCATTCTGGTGAGCAGATATACATACACTCTTCAGACATGAATGCCAACCCGTTATACATGAGCGTAACACATCCATCCCGTGTCTTGTCCCCTGTGCACTTGACCTTCTCCGCCATCCCATCAGCCTTTGCATTCCTATTCTTAGGGTCCCCACTAAACCTCCTCCTCTCCTCCTTCACCGTGGAGGTCGTCGTCGTCGGATTCGGCGCCGGACTAGCAACCTTACTCGGACTAGCACTGCTACCCACCACACCATTACCATTACCTCCTCCACCACCATTACCATTCGCCCTGGGTGTATTAGCTCCACTGCTCACCCCACCGGCTTTCTGCTTTTGCATCTCCTGCTTCCACCGCGACACCATTTCCGAAGCTAAACGTGCTACCGCGGGGTCCTTGTGCTGTTTCAGCCTGTTGACTTGAACGCCGATTTTTGTGTCGCGGAGGAGTTTGTCGGATGGCACGACACCTTTACGGAGGTCGGTTAGGAGGGAGAGGATTGTGGGGGAAGGCTCGTTATTTTTGATGGCCTTGTCCAGATCGGCGCGTTTGCGTTCCACGGCTTTGATATCGAGGGCCATGGTTGCGGTAGGGGATGCTTGGAGGGTATCGCCGGTGAGAATTCGGAGGGAGTGGGGGGGTGGAATATGTGGGAATGCTTGGTATAGAGGTCGGGGAGCGGTATCTGAATGTTTGGTGGTGGTGGATAAAGAGGTGGTTTGATGTAGTGGAAGGAATGTTCAATGAGGCCGCGTGGCGGTGCAGGTGCTTTGTGGCGTATAAGCTTAAAAGAAATCCAATAGCCAGACTCATGTTCATGCGCCCTACAATCCGTCCGATTGACAATCGCATGATACAAACAAAACTGTATCAAACATGACAGAAAACGCCCCTCCATCAGCCAACGCCACTAGCTCAGATTCATCTCGTGGAATGCCCTACTACGACCGTCTTCGACGCGACCTGCGAGACTTATTACAAAAGAAACGAGCGGCGGATTCACAAATCGTATGTTTTCTACAATGAGGCTATATACAATCCATTGCTGACTTGGCATAACACAGGCAATACTAGAAGATCGTATATACGGAATAGAAACGGATTATCTAGAACAAACCACTGCGGGTAATATAATCAAAGGTTTCGACAATTACGTCAAGGGCTCTACAGGTGCGAGTACATTAGGTGTCGGTGGTGGAACTGCTACGAGGAGGAAAGGTGGCATAACGGAAGCGGATAGAATATTCAGCCGTAGTTCTGCTAATTTCTTGAGGGTACGCTGTGCTTGATCCTTAGCCAGCCTTGTGCTTCGCATGGACTAACAAGAAGCAAAAGGACTCGCCGACACCATCTACTACACCCTCACATGCACCCACCCCATCCTCAAGCTTCCCCCAGAGTGCTAGGGAGAGTAATCATCCCACGCCAAATGGTGGCACCATTAAGGGTAGTTTGAGTAAGAAGAAGAAGGCGCCGGATGACGATGATACAGATAGTAAATCTAACAAAAGAGGAAAGATCACTTATGGAAGGGATTGAATCGCTTTTGTAGTTTTATGTTGGAAGTTTTTCCCTGCTGATATGGAGTAACGGAATGGACAGGCTTTTGGGAGGTGTACGGTTCTGATTTAGATACCCTGTTTTGTGTATGGAACATGTTCGCGAAAACAGTCTGACTGGCTCATCTTGTCATACATAATCGGGGTGCTCAAATAAGTAGGTGCAGGATATGATGTCCCTTACAAGGCTACCTACAAATCCGCGCTTTAAGCCCTAAAACATGGTGTAGTCCATGTAAAATGACACATGGACTAAGCCATGCCAATCGGCGCATTGACTATAGCTAAAGATTTTGGATAGACTCACAAAGCATTTAACAACTTGCGCTGCCGTCTCTGAAGGGAAGAAACGCCTGAAGCCAAGTAAGGCTGACAACATCACGTGTAGATCATCTCAATAAATCTCCAACCTCGAACGGGACACTTTACATCAACGTGGACGACAAAACGGAAGCCTAACAATATGAAATCAAGATGAAGTCCCATACCGGTAGATGCTACCACAAACCACATAAATCAAGTACTAATATGGTGCCAGAGTCCGCATTCACGCTATTGCTTTTGATTGTAATCCTCCTGTACCTACGATTGGCGCCGTACACCAAAGTTGAAGAGTCGTTCAATATTCAGGCTACGCACGACATACTTTCATATGGCGTCACTTTCAATGATTCAAAGAACTTCCTGACGACTCATTATGATCATATTGATTTTCCTGGATCTGTGCCTCGGACCTTTGTTGGAGCGGTATTCCTTTCTGCTATAACGACGTTGTCTGGATTTATAGCTGCACTACCTACGGGTGCGGCTTTGCAATTTTTGGGTATGTAGTTATATGTGCATCCGTGATACACGTCTTTACTTTTGCCTAATTGAAAATCTAATATTCCTTTTCCAGTTCGTGCCATCCTAGGATTAACGAATGCCTTTGCTTTATTGTCATTCCGAAATGCCCTCCAGCGTGGCTTTGGCAAAACCACTGCGAATTGGTTTATCGTTTTACAAGTTAGCCAATTTCATGTAATGTACTATGCTTCGAGGACGTTGCCGAATATGTTTGCTTTTGCTATAAGTGAGTAGCCTGCTTTCTGCTATCCGAAAGGGCAATGCTGACAGGATATTAGCAACTTTTGCATTGCGAAGCTATATTCTCGCCATAACAGTGCCCTTAATATCCTCTCGTTTTCATTGGAAAACTTTGGCGCTCGTGACTTATGCTGGCGTGGTCTTTCGGTCAGAATTAGCAGTTCTTGTTTTGACACTTTCTGCCTACATCTTGTTCACAGTGGGACGATATTCACTCACTAAAACGATCATTCCCGCTGGTATCACAGGATTAGTATTAGGTCTACTAACAACGGTTCCAATCGACTCGTTCTTCTGGCAACAATATCCGCTCTGGCCCGAATGGAGCTCCTTCTACTACAACACCATCTTGGGAAATTCGTCGAACTGGGGAGTCAGTCCATGGCACTTCTACTTTTCCAATGCTTTACCCCGACTCTTGCTCAATCCGCTATCCTATGGGCTGCTCATTCCCCTGGCACTGTTTACTCCATCTACCCGCCAGCGAAGTGCAGCGATAGTGCTACCGTTGCTCTCATTCGTGGCGCTGTATTCTGCTTTATCACATAAAGAATGGAGGTTTATCCTCTACGTAATACCAGGACTTACTTCTGTCTCCGCCATAGGTGCAACATGGATATGGAACCGTCGCGCCAAATCAGTCCTCTATCGCTTTCTCTCAGCACTCCTCCTTATTTCCGTATTCTTCAGCTTCCTTGCCTCCTTCATTCAACTATCAGTATCACGACTCAACTACCCAGGCGGCCAAGCAATCATCAACCTCCTCCACACGACACAGAATGAGACCTGCACAATAAACATCTACGTCGACAACCTTGCTTCTCAGACAGGCGTAACACGTTTCCTCGAAAACAGACATTCCACAGACCCAAAATACGTCTTTGATAAAACTGAAGATATTTCCACACTCCATACTCCCGAATTCTGGGACAAATTCGATTACGTCCTGACACAGCACCCGGAAACCACGATAGGTAAATTCGAAGTTATAGATACCATTTACGGCTGGGCCGGTTTGCGAGTAGTCCGCCCAGGGGAAGAACCAATGAAGGAAGAGATGCTACAAGCCCTCGCTCTCACGGGGGATAGGTTTGGAAATTGGATGATGGTGTATGAGGGGTTTGAGAGAAATATGAGGGACCATGTTACGAGGGGATGGTGGATATCGTTCCGGATTGAGCCGCGCTTGAATATACTGAGGAGGCAGAACACCGGGCCGCAAGAGGGAGTTGATGAGGAGGAGGGGGATTGGGTTTTTGGGGAGGAAGACTTTGATGGGGAGTTTGAAAAAGGGTATGATGGGAGTATTTGGGTTAGGGGTGAATGAGGTTGGCTGTTAAGATTGCTTTGTAAGTTACCATAGACGCTTCAAGTATTATCACCATTATCTTTCCCTCATCATTAACCCCATTGATATGAAAGAGCGCGACAATGCTGTTTCCACTTGATTTCCAAATCATAGAACATAAATAAACCATCTTTGAGCTTGCATCCTAACTAGTCAAGAGTCACAGAAGAAGAGGCTTTCACCATTGCCCTGATGGCTTATTTTTTTCATCGCCCTCATCGAGTCCGGCGATAATCCACGAGTTTTCCAACCTAGCCCAGTTTCCGAATGTGCTTGGTTTTGGTCATCTTCGTACTTTGCAGGAGGAATCCTGATGGTTGAGATGATTGCAATCATAATGAAAATGTTCTCCACTACAGTTGCGCGACAATAAGGTTTCAAATGTTCGAGCCGAACGCTGTCATTTGATTGATGAAGAGTCTCTCCCTTTTCAATTATCATTTCAGTTCCCCATCGTATCTCTGCTTCTGCGTTAGGAAGGCTGACAGTCAGACTTCATTACGCAGTCCTGCGTGTAGGGGTACAGTTATAGCGAGAACGAGGAAGGACTCACATGTTCAATCTCGTTGTCGGCTTTCGAATTATGTTTCTTGCAAGATGGCCTTTACGGATGGACATTCAAAGAGTGAGTAAGGTATCCGGCAGTGCTTCACTGGACATAATTTGTCAACCTCAGTACACGTCGTCAACAATTTTGCTTATCACTTTACACTGGTATGATAGATTGCTC
Organism: Tothia fuscella; assembly: GCA_010583015.1. NCBI lineage: Eukaryota > Fungi > Ascomycota > Dothideomycetes > Venturiales > Cylindrosympodiaceae > Tothia > Tothia fuscella. The sequence goes on from MU007104.1 coordinate 80,536, forward strand.
CTCCATGTTACAAGCCAAATAACCCCATTTCTTGACCAGCTGAAGATATGATTCACACACACTTGAATCTCTAAGATAATTTATGCAAATGCCATCAGCCAAAAAAAATCTACACAAATGGAGCCGTGGGTCTGATAGCGCTATATAGACCCTCAAACATATACTACTGGTGATCTTCATCATCGCCGCCAAAATGGGATACGACCTGAACGAGGTCGGTTTGGTGGGTTGACTTGTAGATCATTTAAAAGGCGAAAACATTGTGGAGTGTATACACTTAGCGGATATCTCAAACGCATCGCTGTGAATCGTGTGAATGATTGACGACTTCCGAGTTCTTCCTCTGAATATTTAGTGGGGGACTAAAAATGCAAAAAGTAACTTTAATTGATTCCGATACCTAGATGATATTAGATTTTGAAAATGAACAATCGAGTAGATTTAACATACCGGGAGTCGAACCCTGAAAACTGTTAGTATAATTTGGGCATGATAGTTAAAGATAGGTTAATTTACCGGCTCTCCCCGGACCTTAGCATGAAAGCGGAGGATGCTAGCCGATACACCATATCGGATGAAGTTGTGGTTGTCTTTGACAATTCGATAAATAAAGATTTTGGTAAAAGACAAATGTCAAAAGATATGTGTTTTTCTCCGTGATTAGCAACCTTGAATTCTCTGATGCGAAGCAATAGGAGGACGAATGTACCTTTCATGTATTTCATAAGCTCGTCTGTGTGACACAAAAGTAGCCTTACGGGGCCGATCCAAAATTCCACCAACTTACCATTCGAGAACCCCACCACGGTTGAGGTCTGTCACAGCATAACCGCGACACATGGGCATACTGGGGACAACATTCTCGTATTTATGTAATACCATTACTAACTAATTACAAGTATTAGGCTCAACCACTGAGCATTATAATCTAAGCCTTCGCTGGAGTACTCTCACCCGCATGTTGCGCATGCTCATGATGGTGCGTCGAGCCATCCATATGTACAGCAACATGATCTGTCATGTATTTTTTGATGTCTCCCAAGAACAAACTACAGATGATGCTCACACAGCCAAAAGCGAGAGAAACATAGTAGACATGAGGATATGCGTGTGCATAAGCCTCTTGTCCTGCATGAACCAACGTCTGGTACGCTTCCTCGGTGGTCACATTCGGTAGTGTTCTGATTTCTTCGAGAAGGCCAGCAGCCGTCAGGCCAACTACCTCAGCAATGACTGCGGGGCTCCGAATGCCAACTGCGACACAAGCTGGAACCAGTCTTTTCTTGGCTTCGATCGTGAAGTGCTCTGCAAATACGTTGTAGTAGATGGTGTACCCGATAGCTCCACCCAGTACGCGAATGGACAGAGTAAGAGCAGCGACTGTAGCGATTAGTTCATCCGGGCAAATTATTGTTGAGATAATGGAGGCAGGTACAACAATGCCGCCGATTCCAAGACCGGCAATAGTGAGGACAACATAAACCACCCAAATATTATCAAGTCGCAAAGCAGCCATACCACCGCCGCCTGTAGACCCAATTAGTAAGATCCGAAGCGCCTGTAACGATCGTGTCACGTACCAGCAGTCATGAGCACACAAGAGCCAACCATAAGCATCCGAATGTGACCCTTGGTCCAACTCATAAGCACAAGAACAATGCAAGCACCAGCCAAGATTGGGAAGCCCAGAGCAAGATTTCGTATGCCAACTTGTAGTGGAGCGTGTCCATAAGAGTTATAGGATTGTGTTGGCCAGAAGAGCAAAACGGAGAAGAAATTGGAACCAGAAATGAAAGTAATAACAAGAGTAAGCAAAAGAATCCGAGGCTCCTTCGCAATCGCGCGGGGAAACATGGGATATTTCGCAAACTTCCACTCGTAGACGCAGAAGGCTACGAACAGGGCTGCTCCGATGAGTAGAGGAGCGAGTACGTGTGCCGAACCCCACTTGTACTGATAGCCACCCCACTGTATACCAGCCATAAAAAGGAGAGCGCCACTGATGCTGAGAGCCCCACCAATCCAGTCCACCCGTTTGAGTACCTCTCTACGGGTGAGCCCAACGGTCAGTTCTCGTGGTGGAGGAAAGTAAAAAACGGCGGTCAAGACCAGACCAATAAACGCCCATACACCACAGAGAAGTCCGACATAGCGCCAAGATCCGTGAAAAGCAATGAGTTGACCCCAAAGAACGGATGGACAGAACGGCAGGATGGTAAAAATGAGGGCGGATACGTAGATTCCGCGCTTGCGAGTTGGCGCAAGTTCAGAAGTCACAGCTAAGGAGGTGAGCTCATTGATACCAGCGCCAGCACCTGCAATGGCCATCTGTAATTGCGTTAGCAATTCTCTAATCAGGACCTCCTACTAGCTAGACATACCCCGGCGATAAATGTATTCATTGTATGTGCTGTCGATGTGACGATGTTGCCGATAACGAGCAGAGCAGCCCCGCCGAGTGCAACATAGCGGCGCCCAAACAGATCTGACAATGACCCAACAAAGGGACAGACTGCTCCAAGAGCAAAAAGATTCCCCAAGACAAACCAAGTCCATCTATCTACTCCTCCTATATCTCCGTAGACTAAACAGCCTCATTAGCTTTGATTTGCATAGACGATGGATGACGGCAAACTCACTATATGGTGGTATTGCGCCGTATAGATATAGAGGAATCTGGCTACCGGTCCACAAGAATGCCATAGCCACCTAAAGGAAAATGAGAAGATTAATAGTTTAATGACGATTTGGAACTAACCAAAGCCATTGCCTTTTTGAATGTCATCTGTCGTTGCGTTAGCATTTCCCTACTCAGTATTCACTAGCTACACATACCTTGTCATCTTCATGATTTTGTAGCGATTCCGCATCAACTTGTTCGGGATAATGAAAACGCTCATTATGTTGACGATGTGACTGGACTTTCTCCTCGTTTGAGGTGTTCGAAGAAACTGCCATTGTTGGAGCGAGATTCAATTTCTTGTCGAAGCATTACCTTGCGCGTACCTACGCATCCCTTTAAGTAGTTTAATCGGCTGTTTCTCCATACCGAGCAACAGAGAACCGATGGTGCTCAACGGCCGAAACGTCGTCGTCCCGTCTGAGGGGTTGATATCCATGCCGCTGGTTGCACTGCACGAACGGAGTACACTATTGAATCCGATTCAAGCCACCAGTTGCAGCACCGACGCGTGCACATTTTGCACCAGCATAGTCGCCACAGTCCCCTTACTGAATGTGGGAGAATCTCCGTGATAGAGGAAGCCTCTCCGGCAAATAGTGCAAAATCGGTCAGATCTTCCCCAGATTTGGTTGTTGGTGGCGTTGCTTAATTGTCCATTCCAAAGCTTTGTTGGTGGGGATAAGACGGCAGGTGTGGAGACGTCTGGTGCGGGGAGATTTTGTGCAGGCAGATTTGGAGGTAGAAACGCCCAAATCTCCTGTAATTTCGCCTCGGTAGAATTCCAGCTTTCTTAGCGGTCGCAATAATTTGGTGGACTTACCCACGTAAGAGAATCATTTGGTATATCGCCTCGCATACGCGAGAAACGATGGGATTTGCCTTCGTTAATAAATTCTTGTCCGCCAAATTGACAGTCTCTTCAGTACAGTTAATGTGCGCGATATCGATTATGGGGATTCTGGGATTTCAGAAGGTCGAAACAGGCAGCTTTCCAAAACGATAGTGTTGCTGATACTTAAAGATTGGTCGGAGTCCTGGTGGAATAGTTCAAAATCTAGATGTGCGTGAACGGCCCAATGACGGACCTTTAGAAAGCTGTTCCCTTGAGGAAATACACATGATGCTGCGACCTTATCCTATAAGCCTTGCAGTCTTGACTGGTTTAAAAGGGTTTGCCTCCATATTCCACGCATCCATCCTGGGGGTTCAGTCTGGCGACGCTGTCATACGAGTATTTAGAATACAGTCAACTCCTCTGTAACAATGTAGTAGTTAAAGTCCTAATATCACAGTTGCTAGTAATTACAATAACTTGCCCGGTTGCTTAATTCCGGAAATGCTTGGAGAACCGAATAATTCAGCAAGAGGCGATTAGGGTAGCAGAATAGTCATAACCAGAACCTCAAGTAGAGAAGAGAAAAGGAGAACATACTCCTTGCAAAGTCGTGAAATGGAATGTTGAACGTCCGAGCATTGTTCGGATGGCAACCTGGAACTCTGGGGATTGGTTAGGGGTCTCAATTACTTCCTCAGCAACGCAAGCACTGCCAGGCTTAACATGCCTTCAGTTTGCATTAAATTCGGACCAACAGCCAAGAGCGCTCATTGCACCGGTCTTGTCCATATCAATCCGCCACGACGGTAAACCTTGTAATGTGGGAGACTACGATTGTTCTCCCGCAGCAGCTTGCCTTCATCTTCCAGAAAGCAAGTCCAAGAGCCCAATGGCTCAATCCAATCAAGACTCAGCTCGCCATTATCGCCCTTGGGTCGAGTGGACGTCTCTGTTAACCACACATGTCCATCCCATTGATCAGTGCCATCCAAAATCAAGAGTGTGATCCTGGGTGTGTATCGAGATTGATCGGTCCAGACCAGTAACGCTCGTACTAGATTCTTCTGTTTGGAAGGTGTCTTCATATAGGAGCCCGGGTAGTGAAGCTGGTGCTGCTTGTTATGAAGAGAGTAATCTGGATCCTCCACATTGACAACATTGCATTGAGACAGCATTGTGTATCCTGGCTTAAGATGCCTGGATGCAGACATGGCATCTGCCCAATCGATACCAAACTCCTCAAATCGCTCTCTTTTGTTCTCATCTTGTATACCAGGCCAATGCCAGCCAATACTATCCACGATTGGATACTCAAGAATCCACGTTGAAAACTCTTCAGGTACAGATCCTCCAATACGGGCCAAATAAGCTTTTCGATCAAAGCCTTCTTGTATGAAAGGCGAAACCCTGGTCCGTACTGATTTCAATTGTCCGTCCAGTCTGGTGAGTTTGACTAATTTCCGCAGCTTCTGTCGAGTAATTGATATTGCGGGGGACACGCAGAGGCGGCGCCAGCTTTTACAGACATTACTGGCGACGTAGAGCTCGGGAACGGGGAGATTGGCAAGAATAGCCTCTAGGAGCTCGACTGGGAGAGAATCCATTCTGACCAGGGGTGATGCAAATCTGCTCTGCTCAGACACACTGATTTCTAGCTGATGTAGTTTAAGAAAGAAAATGCTCGATACTCAAACGAGTTAGAAACCATTCTTTCGAGCCTAATTACGGTTACAATCGTTAGTACAGTGCTACATGATTAGGCAATGTAAGGTGATGTAATTTAGTCTAAAGTAGCCATGGGTCTCATAATTCATTGCGCAGGGGCCAAAATCACATTTCTCATCAAAATGGCTATTTTCACGACTTCATTATACAACTTTGATCGATTAGAATTAACTAACACTGATACAACTCAAAGATATATATATCCTTATTATTCCTAGCTATTTTAAAGAAATCTGCATCACGCGAATATAGTTAAATATTAGGGTAAAGTTTCTCTCTAACCAAAATATCTTAAAGTGGACTTATTTTTCAAAAAAACCGGGTTTTCTGGACTCTTATCGGCCTTTTTGGAAAAAACATATTTAGATAGTATATAGATCTACAGAACTTTCTTTATAGAAAAGAATAGGCAATTATAAATATATCCTGAAAGTTTTAGCCTATTCTATAAAGTTATAACAGTGTGGTGTGGCTATGAAAAGGACGACTTTTGGTGAGAAATCGGAAAAATGTGGTTCTTAGCCCCTGCGCAATGAATTACGAGACCCATGGTGATTGAACATATGCATCATGTGTACGACCGATTCCACAAAGTTCATGATTAACTCCAGTACCAGCCTGGACTATGGACTGCACGTTACTGAACGGCTTTGGTGCATAATTTTATGTAGAGTATCAAGTTTAGGTTCCTTCGTCATTAGTGAGCGTCAGCCGGAGTAGTTTTAGTCCCTCTACAGCTTTCTTTCTCATCTGCACGAGACACCACACCTTCGATGTACTCGCACCTGGCAGTCTTATAACCATTCTTTCCGGCATATTGACTTGCATCGGTGCTTGAATTTGGGTTTGGCGACCCGACAGCTGTTTGTGGGAGTTTCTACCTATCAGCAGAGAATTGATTTCTGGTTAAGGGCATTGAAACAAAAAATTATATAGCGCTTGTCCTCAGGACGACAACCCACTGGTCACAATTTCTCTTTAAATTCTGTATAGTCACCATTGCAACTGCCTTATTGTTCTGGTAAAGATTACATGGACATGTACTGACATTATATCTCAGCCTTAAAACCTTTGAGGCTGTGAGGCCTAGAAGAGTTCCCGCTGGTATGCACGGACCCACGGCCTGCACGCAAAACCGATTTCTATACACCAACTTTAAAAATTAATTACTCCACAACCACTCAATAAAATAAGCTCAAATTTTTATGGTAATGCATTCTATATATGTTCATCCATATTATGAAAGGTCATGATCTTTTAGGTATTGTGGTAGCCGGCGCGTTCGCTTAACTTGCGGCGACCAAATTCGCTCTTGGGCCTGCTCCTCATAGATATTATCATCTTCCACCACAACCACGACTTGTTTAGGCAGCTTAATTGACTTAGATCGACTCTTTGGCTTTAGTGTTGCAAGTGTTAAGTCAATTTTTAATTGTTCGTCGACCTCCTTTTGTGTTTTTGCCTCCTCTGTAGCCTACTTCTTTGCTCGTCTATCTCGCTCTCTATCAGACTTCCTTTGTGCCACCATTATAGCCAGATCTTCCTTCTTTCGCTGTTTATCACGCTTTTCCTCCGCTTTCCTAACCTTCTCCTGCTCCTGAGCTGTTTTCTTGGCGTTGGCAAATCGTTCTTCATCTTTTAGCTTTGTAGGTGACCAGAACTGTGCCTTACCCTTATTCGCCTGCAATAACACTGTAGGAAGCACTGGTTTACCCTTGATTTGACGTCTTTTGGCTATGTCAACAGCCTTAGTAATTCCCTCAACCTTAGCGGCCAAATATACGTTATTTGTACTCAGTGTAACAAAGGCGTCGGCGAGCGTTTTGACGTCACGTGACGGCTGGTTCTTATTGACCCTCTTGATCAATTGCCGCAGTTTCTGCGCATTCTGAGGGTCAAAGATCGATGAGGCCGACGACTTTGAAGTGCCAGTGGAAGGTCGTTTGACTGTTATACGTGATAAAACAACCTGTGGGTCAAATGGCTGTAAGCCGGCCTCGCGCCATGCGCTCATAATATTCTTTTCAGTGAAGGCTGACTTAAATGCACGCCTAAATAGGCCGTAGAACTCTCGCTTTGACATCTTGGCAAGGCCTCCTGTTGCTAATTGCCACAGATTAAGCTGGGTTGAGTAATAATTGGCCAGTGGTGCAAACAACACTAAATCGAGCGGCTGCAGTGAGTGGGTCGAATGAGGTGGATATACCGCAATTAGGATGCGATTCTCAATGGCATACTTGAGGAAGCGCAAGTTCACATGGCTTCCATGCCCGTCAATATATAGGAGCCGCCATTCCTTCACGCCGGCCTTCCTCCTCGTCTGTTTATCAAACACCTTCACCAGCCATGAATAGCCCAAGTCATCATTAGTCCAGCCACTCGCAGAGCTTGCAAAATACGCGTAAAAGTCCTCTGGCACCACCTCATGTATCCATGAATCCTGTATATTGCCACTAACCGCAGGGTAGATCAGTGCAGGAGGGATATATGAGCCATCCTGACAAATAGTGGCTATACAAGTGATCCACTCTCGGGAGCCATCCTGGCCGGCACCTCTGTTAGGGCCATTCGGGTTCGCAGATTTGGTGAATATGCGCTTAGTCTTCTGCAAAATTCCAATGAGGAAGCCCTTCTCATCCATATTATAGGTATTCTGAGGGAGTATCTCATATTTATGAATTTTCTTGGCAACCTAACGATTATTAGCATAACCACGATATACCAGGAGGCTAAATACCTTCTCAAAATAGAGTTTATACTTATAAGGATTATCGGCCTTAATCCTAGAGTGATCAATAGTCTGTAGGAACTCTGATACCAGTCGATCTCGGTGCTTCAAAACGAAGCGAGATACCCAGTTTTTGCCAGGCACTTTACCACATATATCTGAGGCAAAATTACGAACAATTGCAGGTGTAGGAGCAATGCCTTTGTGTACCCATTCATTGATATGATCTACTAGTAATAATTGTTGTATATTGGTAAGTAGACATTGGTTTTCGATATACTGTGCCCTGGGTACTACAAGTCCTCGTTTGCGGCGAACAACAGTCGTGCGATGAACGGTTTCACTAATCATTGCAGAGGAAGAAAGAGCAGATTCAGGCGATTCAAACGCACTCGAAATTATTTGATTTGGATAACTAATCGTCGAGATATTAATTTTTTAGAGTTGAGATGAAAGTGCGCATTTGGCGTGCAGGCCGTGGGTCCGTGCATACCAGCGGGAACTCTTCTAAAGACCGAGATTCAAGAAACCGATCTTGCTAAGACCTGGTTCTGTAAACCTTGTAAGTCACTAAATCTTAATGCAGGTGACATCATTTTTCAGGTCCAGTCTTGCAAATCAGCCGCAAACCCTTTGTACTCTTGAACGAGAACAGAGCGCCAAAGGATTTAGGTTTTGCCCATGCAATGGCCCATACAATGGAGGAAAGTTCAAATTTTGAACGGATTGAGGAGCTCAAAGAAGACCTGATCAATTGCAACGATGACTACTGGTAAGCCAGACCTGGAATTTCGCACTTTACACGTACGTAGGTCTAACTCCTGCGTTAGGATAAAATCACCGCTGGGAGATAGAAAAGAATGGCACCCATGTCTTAAATCTTTCGCCAACCTTATACCGACCCTTCCACATCCTGCTGCAATATACTGGGGAGAAGACCTGCTACTTCTATACAATAACGCATGGCGAAAAGTTGCACCTCAGAGTGCTCGGCAAGGAGAGGCTCAACACCAAGACCATCTCACCGATATTGGATTGACCGCCATGAGGACAGTAATGCATGGGAGCGTCCGGCGCAACCTCGCCCCAGCACAGCTGCTTGGGGGAAATGCAAGGGACGGAAGGCATTACAATCTGCTACTTTCTCCGATCACGTTAGACGACACATCGTCGCAAGGCGTTCTGGCGCAGCTCTTCCCTGCTCAAGACATGGGAGCAACCAGGCCCGACAGCAGAGGTCGAACACCGTCGAACACAGATGCAAAACTTGATGGGGCTCCGTTTCCATTGGATGACCTACCCCTTGATGAGCATCCGTTTTTCCAGCGCTTTGCTGCAATGCTTCCAACAGGGCTGGCCATTCTGAATCATAAGGCCGAAGCCATCTATGTGAACAAGCAATTCTTCGAGCTGACCACTCACCGCGATAATGATAAAAGCTTCCGATCATGGCCTCAAACGATCCATGCAGACGATCATGAACGCGTGATGAAAGCTTACCAAGATGCATTCAACTCTGGAGAGCAGCTTACGTGCGAGTTCCGCACACAAGGCCATGAAGACCACCCTTGGCGGTTACTCTTATTAACACCATTAGGTGATGACAACCTGCGTCATGCTTCATTGCGAAAGTATGGGGGCTTTATATGTGCTATTATTGACATCACAGACAATAAGAAGAACGAGCTCGCGCAGGAGCAAGCGGCCAGGGACGCCTTAGAGCGCAAGAATCAACAGGAAAGATTCATCGACATGATTTCTCATGAAATTCGAAATCCTTTAAGTGCGGTTTTGCATTGTACAGAAGACATCATTGAGCTAGTGGAGAACGGGTCAGATGGAAAAGGGAAGACAGCCGTTGCAATGTTCGATTTGATTGAGGCTGCAGACACAATCAAGCTATGCGTGAACCATCAGAGGCATATTGTGGATGATATCTTATCATTTTCGAAGCTGGTAAGTAAAGTGAAGTGGTCCTCTGCTATTGAGACGTTCGAAAGTGCGGTACATGGCACTATCATCCTGTGCTGGAACGAAGTTCATGCGGACGTAATTTTGTTTTGCTGGGGAATTGCCCTTGCATGGTATGGGGCAATATGGAACTCAGCTAAAGTTAATAACGCTTACAGGATGCTTCAATGCTATCTTTGACCCCCCGAAGCGTTCGGCTTAAGAAGCAACTCGCAGACTCGCTGAAAATGTTCCAACCAGAATTCCGCAAGCAGCACATGGAATTTGAGTACAAAGTGGACCATTCCTATGACGATAATCACATTGATTTTGTGCAGGGTGATATTATACGGATCAGTCAAGTTGTTTGTATCCCGTTATAAGGCCCAAGAACGATTGAAACAAAATCTGATTGACAGTGTAGCTGGTTAATCTGGTAACAAACTCCATAAAATTCACAGCGAAGAAAGAAGGCCAGAAAAAGATATCGGTTGCGCTTGGTGCATCCACGGAGAGACCTACCTCATATCCACCCAACGTGGTGTTTTTCGACACAGACGACTCTGGTTATCGAATGGATGTAAGGAGTAAAATTGCTCACACTAGAATATCACAAGCTGCTGACGGTTTCCCCAAGGGAACGAATACCTCCGAATGGGGTAATGGAGAGGCGATATATATACTAGTGGCGGTCATGGACACTGGTATTGGAATCAGCGAGGAAGGCCAAAGAAAGCTGTTCGAGCGCTTTAGGCAGGCTACACCAAAGACCGAAGAGATATATGGTGGGAGTGGACTAGGGTTGAATATCTCCCGAAAAATTTGCCAGCTTCACGGAGGGGAGATTGGATGTAGCTCCATACTCGGTGAAGGTAGCACCTTTGGTAAGTTTCACATTGCTCGCACTGATGGCAGGCATGGGCAGAATCGACACCATGCTCTTTGAACCTTGGAGAGTAGAAGACCAAAATGCTCAGTCGAAGCTCTCTTCAGCAATGTAGAAAATTCTCCATCCTCGAGCGTGGATGTGGATGTGGACGTGGAAGAAGTGTGGTGTCGATTCAGCTATTGAGTCACAAAAGATTATTGCTTACGGTGTATAAGGCTTCTTTTTCAAAGTTCGACGAACAGAGAACCCACCCAAAAATGATCAATTGGAACGCAACGACTTGCAAAGACAGCTAGAAGAGTTTGCAGATGGGGAAGCACCCATATCGCGTGATCCAGGTGGCTCTACGCACCCAGATTTGGAGAACCCGCCCACAGAGCGTGTGGTAGAAACCGGCACTAAAGCGGTCAGAGACGACCGCTATAAAAATACAGCGCGGATTGCTGAAAGTGTGGATCAGAAATCGCCACATAGACACCGTACAATAAACGACTCAAGCGAAACGGAAGCAGCGCCTCCTGCCTTAGATGAGCCTTCGATGCTGGAGAAGCTGCAGAACAAAACCGATTCAGATTTATCCGTTAGGAGGCTGAAAGCCAAAGAGACTAATCCCAAAACCCAGGTGCTTCTTGTCGAAGACAACGTCATCAATCAGCGTATTTTAAAACGAAAACTGGAAGCTAAGGGCTTTGATGTGACTGTTGCAAATAATGGTCGCGAAGCGGTCGATACGGTACACAGAGTCTCCGAGGCTGTGTCCAATGAGGACGATGATACAGCGACTATTTTCGACGTCATACTCATGGATCAAGAGATGCCTGTCCTTGATGGAAATTCTGCTACCAAAAAGATTCGGGAATTGGAAGCCCAAGGTCTTGTTCTTCATGTTCCTATCCTTGGAGTAACGGCGAATGTGCGAGAGGAGCAGAAGGCAGACATGATGAGCGCCGGAATGGATGATGTTATCAGCAAACCTTATGGCATTGAAGAGATGGTTGAGAGGATTAAGAAGTTGACCATGACGAGTAGTGGGAGTTGAGCGGCTTTAGATCCCAGATCAGGTCATGATAAATGCCTTGGAGACTTGCTCACTTGCTCAGTTCAGGAGTTTAGGAGTGTTCGAGAGTTACTTTTGGAATCCCTAGATGGTTTGGTGTGACCACGTAAGTCTGTACCACAAGACCCTGTGCTCGAACTGTCTGCTAATGAATTTCCAGGTTTGTCACGCTAAACAGAAGCCGGAGCCATTCTTCCATTCGACACAGGATAGAGTGAAATACGAATGTGTCGTGGAAGTCTAACCAAACTGAAGTTCTTGGCAGAGATTCGCACAGATAGTCAAGTCTTTGCCCAAGAACAATTGTGCAAAGTTTGGTGAATCCCTGCTTTCACGTGGATAGCGTTTTCGAACTCAGATTTGGCGCCTATCCTATCCGTACTCACTCAGCCTTAATTTTGCACGAGGCAGCACGTACGCCTAACGATTAGAGTGCTTAAAATGATGAGATTTGGTTTGGCAGTATCCTACTTTTAATGGATAGTTGGAGTTGTAAAACCACAATCAGTTTTGTCTCAATGTAGTTCCTGCCCGCAGTTAACACGGCAGATGCTGTCATAGGTTGGAGACTTTACAGTCTTGCTTGCTTGCTAAGCAGTTCCTCGAATTGCACCATTCCTGACAGCGGGGTTGTCGATTGTACACTAGGCGAAGTTCAGAGCCACATCTGAGGCACTGTTCTAAAGAGTGTCAAAAATACATCTGCCGTTCCGGCTGTGTGGTAGTACCACGCCAGATTTCAAGCCTCCGTGGTCACCATTAAAATCATAGTCTTGGATTTAAATTTCTACCACCATTCTGATCCTATGCGCAACGAGGATACTGTTCTACCTGCCGAGGATGAAACAGCAATATCTTGCTCCGCGAATCCCAATTATACACAGGTGCCGTAGGCTACGCGAGTGGTAGTGGCAGGCTGTGGGCGAAATGGTCCATGACAGAGCGCCGTCGAAACTGTACAGTGCGGAACATCTTGTGTCAGCTAGCACAAGTGTAAAGAACAATCCAGCCATCCTTTCAATCATGGGGTGGACGCATTCATTACTTCACCTTATCCAACTAGGAATACGCCTAGACAGTTAGTGTAAATAGCATGACTAGATTTGTCTAAAAGGATCGCAGAAACATGGAGCGTCTCCTCACCTGGCTACTCTCCTCAAAGAATTTGGCCCCTATAACGATATAATATTTACATGCCTTGATCGTTCTCGAAAATATACTGTGAAGAACTCCCCCTTTCAATCTCTCATTCTTAACGCAATCAAGTAGTGAACTTTGACTTTGAAATATATGAACAAAGCCAACCATTGTGCAGTGATCTTCGACACTCAATGGTGACAGAAAATATTAACAATTTGAAATGAAATGAAAGATATAATCGTTAGGTTTAGAATACTTGATAGCGACGCCTACTCTAACAATAAGAACGCCTCAGAACAGCTAATCTATATAATCTAAGAGGTCATAGCATCATGTTTCGTCTCTGTGTATTTCTAATCGCCTTTTCACGCTCGCTCTTTACATACTCTGACAGCCCTTGTTTTTGATAGCCTGTTGCGCCTCCTCCACCTTTTTGCGTACAGGCGACTTTCTGCTTAAGATCAGCAACTTGTAGATGGGAGGTAAGTGATTCCATGTCTTCCCCACTTACTGTGGCCCAGAAAGGTTGAAGTTCTTCTCGATCCGGGCGACCGCTCCAAAACGATTATTGCCAACATCGAAGATGGCATAAACACCCTTCAGCCAGGTGTCACCGAGAATGTCGAAGTCGAGACTGCCGCGAGACTGAATCCCGCCATAGAGCATTCCATTTCCAGCAGGAGCGAAACCGAGATCCTCCTTCTCAATAGCAAATTCTTTGCCACCAACATCGAACGCGACGACTGGGAGCTTAGCTTCAGAAGTATTCGCCGGGAATACGTAGCCTTGTTGATTATTATCAAATTTCGAACCAGGAATGGCTGCGTATATGGCTTTGCAGACGTCATCGGCAACAAGAGCAAGAGTGGTTCCAGTATCAGCAATGGCAGTGTTGCGTGAACGTGTAATTTGCTTGCCGTTGATACTGGCAGTGGTGGACTTGAACTGCCAGAAACCCTGACTAGGAGTAATGAGCAGAGCGTAGTGAATCTGGGCTTCGGTTGTCTTTGAGTGTTGCAAGACATCTTGATCGATGTAACCGAAAGTGTAGAAGCCAACACCTTGGTCGTCTTCGGCAGCATCCTTTTGACTTCCCAGGTAGGCAGTGAAGAGCTCGGCTGTTTTCGGAATGTCTTGTTGAGATATCATGTTCTCGACTGGGGTCTTGACGCGTGCTGGCCTGACAGTGTTAATCTGGCCAAAACCGAGACCTAGAAGGCCGTCCCCAACTCCTTCCTGGAAAGATGGTGCCATCTTGCTGGCAAGTTCCACAGCTTGGTTCTCAACCTTGATTCCGCCCAGCTGTACCAAATCAGTGCCAACAGTTCCAGAAGCACTCGAGCCATCGCCGTAGGAAATCTGCCAAGTGCTATCTTGGAGTGATTTGAAGGTACTGGACTTGGTAGAGTCGAAGATTTTATGCCCGTCTTTCGTCCCTTGACTTTTGATGCTAGATGAGAGCTTGTCCGACCAGACCCAGAGGTCACTGGAACCTGAACAAGCATAGTAAGAAGGTGGTATCAAGAATTAGAAGACGAAGCCTTACCAGTGTCGAAATCAAGGTTTAGTGTCTGAGCGGGAGTTCCGATCTGGACCGGAGACAGGTAGAGAGCATCGTTCTGCTGGTCCTCAGCTGCAACTTCCCCTGTAGTCCCTTTAGCATCAATGCGTTTCTGCAAGACTTGTTGATCAAATGTCGTTTTACCCCCTATTGCAGGAGGTGCGTCTTTGGAATCAGCAGCAGCAAATTTTCCTTGATGGTGAACCTTGGGGCCACAAAAGAAGGGTCCTTCGGTTGTAGGTGAGATGTTGTCTAAGCCCAAACATCAGTTATGCACAACAACCTTATTACCTGTCCGGACAAAAGGCTGCCGATGGAGGATCGAATGAGAGTTCACCTACATTTGTGTAAAAGCCACACGTATGATTTTAGTCCGGATTTCCTATATTTCTTGTTCTCGAAAACCTGGATACGTCTGTGTTCGATTGAGGGCATCTTGAATTGAGATGATGCAAATCTGTTTGAGTGTATGTTGAGTGTTTTGGGAGTCTGTTTGGAGGGTAATTTCAAGCTAGAAAGTAAAGTTCGAGAATGTCTGTATTTCAGGTTTGTAGATGTTTGTCTGAAAGCCATAAACAGAGCTCGGCGAAGATTTGAAGGCTTTTAAGTCAAGTCTGATTCACAAGGCAGGCGCATGACGGGTAGCTTAAGTCACATCTGGTTCTGTGAAAGGCAGGCGTAATTGACCAACCACAGCTCTTACCAATTCCAAATGTGAGTTTCCATCAACAAATAGACTTGCTTGCCTCGAACAGAAGCTGAATCGCTGTGCATACGTACCTACTCTGCGTAGATAATGACGCAAAGTGCCCGGAGAGAGAAATGGTCTACTGTAAGGCCACGAAAGCTTCGCACTCTGAGACGTGCCAGGGCAACGAATCAAATTCTTGATCATATTCGGACTTGCAGAGCAGGCGCCTCCCATTCGAGATCTTGGGTGTCATGCCGAATGGATCGTTGGAAGTGTCAATCATCCCCGTTAGGAATCTTTCCGGTCGTTGACGTGTCACGCAGAATAAACCAATTATGATTTGTTACCACTGGAGGATGAAAATAATTGTGACAAGGCTGTGCCTTTTTTGGAGAGATCGGATGAATGAACCTTGGTCGTCCGAGACGCTCGTGTTATACTACGTCATGTCTTAAGTTTCCTATGCGTTGGCTAGACTGGCGCGAGTTTTGTTAGAGATATTAGCCAAGGTGCAGTCTCACTTTGGGAAAGCAAAAGAGCATAAGTACGCCCATCCACATGGGGAAGGAGGGACGCCTGTTGCTGCTTCAATTAAGTAAATGTAAATTGGGGAAGCCGCACTGCGGTCTGGTTATCTAGTTTGTGGGCAAGCAAAATTGGGTGTACAAGGCTGTGTATTACTCGAGGCTTAGCGAAACCTCGATGAAGAAGAAAATGACAGCAACGTCGTCTCCTTTCATTTCAGGTGTTTTCAAGTCGATGAAGTAGACTTGGGTGGAAGTCAGAATACGGTGTTGCTGCCTCAGGCTCCACGGCACGCGTACTTCTCCTTTCGTCGACCTCCTTGAGATACATTTTGTAGAGATGACAGTATCAATTCATCAATTATGGAGCACGAAAAGACTTACGTGTTTTCTTCCAAAAGTGAGAGGCCGAACAAACGACGACGCGTTGAACCCTCAGGTTTGGATTCATCATGGTCTCTGCGAGAACAAACTTACCAGCAACTCTGGCGCGAACAGCAACGGCGCGTCCAGAAAGTTTTGGATGATGCAAATAGAACGACATTAGATGAACTACTTGGGTTTGTAAAGGAGAGTGAGGAAGTTGAGGAAGATCGGAAACTACCAAGTGGTATGATTCTTGCTGGTCCGAGCATAGCAGCGCATGCGACATTTTTCGATCAGCTGTCAGAGAGAATTGGAGAAGAAACATCGAGCAGCTTCACTTTGATCACTTCCACTGATAGTGCAAACTTGAAGAGTTTGTTGAAAGTGCTTATAAAAAGTGCGACATCCCAGAAGAGCTTGGATGACGGGGAGGATGAATTGATCACAAGGAAACGAAAGGGGCCAAAAATTCTTGATTATGATTTGCAGCTGTTACATGAGTGGGCACTGGACAACGACAATCCTCAAGTAATTGTTGCTTTTCGTGACAGCGAGGCTTTTGACGAGAACGTCCTGTCAGAGGCTGTGGAGCTCCTTGGGTATGTCACTCCTAACGTTACCTCTACGGGACTGGTGCTGAGTTTACCAGACTATGGTCCGACCGCATACAATTTGTACTCCTATTTGGTATTGCAACGTCTATAGACAATTTGCAGGAGAGGTTGTCTCAACGGGCTACTCGTTTCATTCGAGGACAACAATTTGATGTGGTACAAGCCAAGGAGATTCTAGAACGAATCTTTTTCACTATTACAGCTGAAGAGAATGTACCACTACGGCTCGGATCCCAATTGAGTCGCGTACTTCAGGAACGTCACGAAGAGCATATTCAAAGTGTTCAAGATTTTGTGGATGCCGTTCAGGTCTGTCATTGATCCCAGATCACAATATGAGCTATTGATAACACTAGAAGCAGTATGCATACATGGCTCATTTTTTCGCTAATCCATTAAGTGTATTTCTGAGGTTAACCCTGGATTTCACAGACCTGGCCAAAGAGCATTTCACTGCTTTCCGTAATCTGCCATCTTTCCGGAGGCATATCGAAGATCTTCTGAAAGAGCGGAAAAACGTCTCCAAAGTGCGAAAACTCCTGGACTCTGATCAAGCGCTCTTTGATACTGCTACAAATACCATCAGAAGAACGCAAAACGCAGTGGACGCAGTTATTCAAGCCGCCAGTGTTCTTTACATCTGTCGATCACATTTCTCCCAGATGCGATCAGTGAGTCGTTCGGCATTCTTTATTACGGCGCTAGCTGGTCAGCTTTCGGCTTCGCCAACCCTTCGTGAAGCTCTTCTTGCTCTAAAGAAGTGTTCGTCGGACGTGCTTCTTAGGATCCTCCAAGACATTTCACCAGTACTTCGTTCTCCCAGCGACAGTATGGTAAGCAACATTCAGTCCCGCCTGTCTAATCTTCTTCGCGACGTAAGCGGGAAAAGAGAACCACTGAGAAGCGAGCACGACAATAGAAACGAGACACAACGGACGACTATTGTTGCAAGCAAGGTGTTACTTAGCAGGCATAAATCCAATCTATCAGAACAAGATGCTGAATATACAAAACTTTTGAATGAGTTTGTAAATTGGCTGAGTGCATATCTGGAGGAACACTTGATAGATCCAAAGAATCTCTTCATGCATGAACTGGTACTTTATGATCTGCGCGCTCCACATCAAGGGGCTTTTGTACCCCAGACGCGCCATGCAATTGAGCAAGCCCTTTTTGCTCCTCACGACTACCTTGGTTGTAGCTGCTGTGTACCCACTAATGATGCCAGCGAAGAGGTAAGTCACTCTACCCATCAATCAGTCAGTTCCTGACAAGGCTGCTTCTAGGTTGCACTGGCAGGATCCACTCCGCCAACGGCTTTACTGTACCGATTATACCTCGAGTCTGGAGCACTGATTAATGTGAGTGACTTGTGGTCAGCCTTCAATGCTATTCTCGAGGATGGCGGCGAAGATGATTCCTCTAAAGTCATGTGAGTGTGCACCGTACTTCTTCTCCTACGTACCTATGAATCTACTAATCGTCGACAGGCCACTTTTCCAGCAAGCATTAGCAGAGTTGAAAACTCTCGGTATGATCAAAAGTACAAGAAAGAAAACAGACCACATCTCTAAAGTAGCGTGGAGGGGACTATAACACACCACTTCATCATACAAACACATCAACGATTTACAAATACCACAACTCAACCCTTCTTCGGCGGTGTAACATCACAAACGGTCCCACACTTCTTACACGTCCTCTCCCACTCATTCCCCTTGAACGCCTCCACAGCCTCCTTAATCTGCGTCCCTAAATCCGTGCAAAAAAAGCTCTTCTCATGAACCTTCTCCCCGCAATTCTGACAATACCACCTCAGCCTATCGATAGAGTCCTTCGGTCTCGGCTGCTCGAGCACAATTCCCACAGTGTTGGCGAAACGAACGGGATTGTGTGGTGTGTTTGGCGGGAGGAGGAACATTTCTCCTTCATTGATGTGGATATCGCGGAATTGGCCTTCGTCTACTGTTTTTAGGAGCATGGAGCCTTTGTATTGGTAGAACCATTCTGGGGTTTCGTTTATGTGGTAGTCTGTTCTGGCGTTGGGACCGCCGACTATCTACGTTTTGGGGTGTGAGTGAGATGTCAAGTTCATGCGAGGTGTCGCGCGCCAGGCGAGTCAAAGTAAAGGAAATAAAATAAAGAACCTACCATGACGGTCATGTGCTCGTTGGTGACGAGGTAGTTATTCACGGGTGGCTGAAGGAGGTGCGAGTTTTCGCTTATCCTGATTCCATTTAGATTTACCATTCAAATTCAAGTCTAAGTATTATTTGTTACCATTTTGGAATATTCAGTGGAGCAGCGAGTAATGGCCGTCGTGATGAAATGGAGAACTTTGCGGTTTGAGGAGCCAAAGTAGTCTGCCTTAGCAAAGAACGGGCAACAAAACATAATGATTGCATGTGGA
This sequence comes from Tothia fuscella, assembly GCA_010583015.1. NCBI lineage: Eukaryota > Fungi > Ascomycota > Dothideomycetes > Venturiales > Cylindrosympodiaceae > Tothia > Tothia fuscella. Next base: position 99,709 of record MU007104.1, read on the forward strand.
TCTTTAAAGAGAATTGTTTTAAGGGTTAAGTTTGGGCTTTGTGGACGAAGTACAAAAGTACTTGAACTTGCATCAACGGCTCATTAATAATGGAGTTGCAGTGGTCAGATGGAATGGATGAGTCCGCAGGGTTCTAGGATCTGCTTGTTCAGGGCCGACGGGGAGCGTCTCAAAGCAATACAGAACAATTCTCAGATCGAATGTTGAATAGGGAACACGAATTGATGATGAGTAATACAAGATCGAGCTGGAGATGCCCAGCCTCAAACCCCCCCAAACGGCGGCTTGCCTAATCGGGAGGAGAACGTACACGTACCATACCCATTCGGGAAATCGTTAAACCGGCCGCGATGACGGTCCTGTACTCATAGCTGTTTCACCCGCAACTTGAACAGCTGCACGGCTTCATACTCTCCTTTTCCTTCGCAATTATACCTATATAGTTAGCATCACAAGCAAATGGACCACAGCCAAATGTCGCACGCCACCATGGACCATGGAAACATGGGCCACGGCGACATGGACATGCACCGCTGCAGTATGAACGTAAACAGCCCCCCCACCCCTCAACCGTAATCCAGCTCAAGACACACGAAGCAATTATCAAGCTGACCACCACCTTTGCTTTTATGTTGTAGATGCTCTTCACATGGTCCACCCAAGACCTCTGCATCGTCTTCCGCGGCTGGCGCATCCACAACACATTCACGCTGATAACATCCCTCCTCGCGATTATAATCCTTACCGCTGGATACGAACTCGTACGCGAGCTATCCCGGCGGTATGAAGCTGCCTGTTCGGCGAAGTTGGAGGGTATGCCACGTAAGCGTCCCATACTCTATCTTCCTCTTGTATATAATCGCATTTGAATTGGCTGTTGGGAGGGGGATGAAAGTAGATGAGACGAACGTAGAAGTACAGAATATATTCTTACGGAAGTACTGGGCTGAAACATACATGATTTTCATCCCCAACAGATGGCGCGATAAACTCTTCAGAATCGAGCTCACTGCTTTGGCCAGGGAGGTCGAGGGCCGAAGTAGAGAAGTCGACCAAACTTGTCAAGGCGGGATTTTACGCCGTACAAGTGTTCTATTCGTTCTTCATAATGTGAGTGTAATTGCTCCCCGTTTCGTGACATCGTTGACAAGGCCAGGCTACTGTTTATGACATATAACGGTTGGATCATGTTGGCTGTGGCCGTTGGGGCGTTTGTGGGATACCTTGCTTTCGGGAATAGTTCTGCTACGAAGAGTGTGGCTTGCCATTAGCATGAGGCCAGGAGGGGAAAGCTAAGGACATTTCTCGGAATACTTCAATAGGAAGGACTTTTTTGGACAGCGGTAACATTACGGTGGGCGACAAGTATAGCTTTAACGCATTACTATAGCATCGAGACAATCGTAAAGTTATTGGCACATGCGCAAGCCGATATGAAACCCAATACCAACGTGCTTCCATGTTCCTAACAGCATAAGCCAGTTAATGAACAAATAGCCCCGTCGAAATCCGTACCATCCCAAAGTCGAACGAAACGCCCATCAAAACGTCTTCAGCACCAATTTCACATCCCTTTCATATAGTCATGCTGATCGGTAACCTCTAAAATCTCGAGCCAATCCCCCACAGCCACATCGCCCTCCTCGCGCGGACAACACAGCATACCAAAGCACGGCTTGAAAGTAATTCCCTTGTCAATCCTCCTGTACTTCATAAGCGTATCCCACGGCTGTTTCTTATGCTTAACCGCAGTGTCGCAATCTACATTGGGGACTTGACATCTCGCGCACCGGGCAGCCACATCAATCGTTACAGACGACTCCCTTGTCAATTCTCCTCCGCCGGACTTGTTTCTGCTGACGCCGTGATTTATGCGCACGGTTTTCCAAGAGTCTTCGTACCAGGGTGTGAGGCCTTCGACTACGATATTGGGCCGGAATCGCTCTATGGGTGTGGGCGATTCGTTTTGAGCTTCCAGGCGGATGTTGAGTTCCTCGATTGATTTGAAGTTTGAGATTTGGACGGGCATGAGGTCCGGGAATTTGGTGGATTCTGTCCTTCCCAGGCGCTCTGGCGCTGCATTTCCAACCAAAGCCCTAGGTGTAGGTCCCTTGTACACAAGTCTAACCTCCTTACCAAATAGCTCTGCGAAGGACTTTGTCATCCCTTCGGGATAGACCCAGGCATCAACCTTTTGCCCCCATATCACAACGCCATCGTTTAAGGTCGTATTCCCCTCCAACCACTTCCTACTAGGATGTGCAGGAATGACAAAACCCATCTCTTCCTTCCCCCTAACACTGACAACCAACTCATCTTTCTCACTAATCCTCGTATCAATAAGCGTCATCTCCGAAAGATTTCTAATAGTCAGAAACTTGTAATCCACCGCATCCACAAACATCCAATTCCTATCCAGATCCAATCCTGTTCTCAACATCCTCGTCTTTTGCACCGTGAATCCCCGACATGATTTTATGGGGTAGACTCGGAGTTCCTTTATTTTGGTGGGAGGTGGAGGTGGGTTGCGATAGAGAGATAGTTTTTGGCGGAGGGAACCGGTCAGGTATTCCAAGGTGAAGATTGTGAGGGGTAGAAGGAGGAGGAGGAAGGAGATTAGGTAGATGTAGAGACCTGTGCGGGTGAATTCTATGGAGTCGTAGCGGTCTTGGACGGATTCCCAGGAGGAGACGTAGAGCTTCGAGATTAAAGTGTTTACTTGATCCATGGTGGGAAGGTTTCGGCGGGGTTTATCCCAAGATATGGGGGAACTGTTTATGCAGCGGTGGGTGTTAGACGGATGTAATTATATACATAGAGAGAAAGGTAAAAAGAGGGTAAGCTGGAAGAAGGAGGGGAAAGAGCTTTGCATGAATAGATTTTCGAGTACGAAGGTAATCTACGCCATTGATGCATCAATTCCGTTTCGGCAGGAGCTTAATTCCGCACAGGGTGCTCCTTACCTGTCCCCATCTGCTCCTCCTCCACCGGCGATCCTCTCTCCTAAGTACAAATATCCAGCCTGCTTCAAAAGTAACAATGGAGCAGAAATGCCCTTCAAATTGGACGACAGAGCCCTTTGGCTGAGTTTAGGTGTGCATCCCCCCCCTCCAATATCCCTGAACGAAATAATGACATCAACTCAAATTCAAACACAGGCGTCTTTGCTTTCATCGCCGTACGAACGATATCCTACGCCCTGAACGAAACACTTCGTCTTACGGAAATACACGAAGAACCAAGGAAGCACTTCTGCGATGTCTGTCAAGACACGGAAGATGCCATCAAAGCCGATTCCCTGAGTGTATTGGCCAAGAGTTCGAATTTGGAGATACGGCAGGCGTATGTTTTCTATTTCTATTTCTATTCCCTTTCCTCTTTTCCCCCATCTCTTGGAGGCAAGAATCCAGTGATGCTGATACTGAATGTGTACCTAGGGCTATACGCATCCTCTGCACACGATTCCTCGCCATCCCAGCCAACCTGAGGTCATTACACCACGATTCTGAATCCTCCAACCCACGCACATCCCACCGCGCCTTCCTTCTCTACAAACTTCTCCTCCAACACGTCCCCGACCACCGGGAATTGGACTCCCTTAAAAAAGGCCTGGAAAATGATATACCGTTCGATGCCCACAACATTCATGGAGTCCACGGAACGCCTCCAGCTCCACGAATGCGTGAAAGGGAAGAGAGCTTTGAAGAACAAGCGCTCAGGCGGAGGAGGAGAGAGGCTATCGTGTTGAACGAGGGAGATAGGCCGTTGAGTCAGGATGATATAATTCAGAGGAATGGGAGTGGGAGTAGGGTTGGTAGTGATAGACTAAGAAATGTAACTGAGACGACGAGGAGGGTGGAGAGGTTGTTCGAGGAGATTGCCAGGACAGGTGATGGTGGTGATGTTATTGATACTAGAGGCTCGGCGTAAAAACTCATGACACATTACGTTTGCTATTATACGCTCAAATTAAGCTATGAGACATGGATAGAAAGGAATAACAAAAAGTCCGCCCAATCGATATGTGTGCATACAAAACCAAAGAAGCAACGCTCGAACTGTGCAAGATACATGTTTTTGACAACTAAGAGAAGATAAAGCCACACTTTCCCGCTATGCAGCAGCCTCAACCAGCTTCTGCAACCCCTTCTCCATGGCTTTACGTCCATCATAAGTCTTCCATACCTGATGAGGCGCCTTATTGACCACACTCCAATCAAGCAAATTGTCGGTAATCTTCGTCATATCCTCCTGCTTCCTCTCCCACTCCCTATCAGTCTTACACTTGATCCCAGAACTGACAACCACGAGTGGCGTCTTCTTCTGTTGAATGATCCTCGCGGACGCGATATCATTCCTCGTCAACGAGTCGGCAACGAGATTCTCTTGCAATTGCGCTTTGATGAATTTGCCGCCTTGGTAAGCACTCTTGCCATAGACACGATCCTCTCTCGTTCGGCCCTTGAAGAGGGCGCCGAGGATACGTTCGATGCCTAGGGGAGAGATGACGCCGTAGCCCCAGAGGACAAAGCCGCGGGTTGGGTTCCCGATGCGATGGAGGAGGTCTTCGTGGAGAGGGTCGACGAGCATGATTCCAACGATGTGGTTGAGGTGGGTGCTGGAAAAGATGCGGGAGACGATACTGCCATACCCGGAGGATACTAAGATCCAAGGACCTGCTTCGCCCTCCACGGCTAATGCTTCTGACAAAGCGGTTGCGCTCATACCGGCGGAGTGTGGTGATGGAGCATTGTCAGACCAGGCGTAGCCAGGGCGATCCCAGTAGCAGTAACGCTGAATTGTGCCATTTGTCCAGCTGTTGTACGCCCAGTGCTCGAAATCGTATTCGGAAGGAAACTCGCCGGCTTCCAAAAGCAATGTGGGCGCTTTCTTGCCAGCAGCAGTTTGAGTGACGTTGCCGACACATGCCAGGTGAACCTGGTATTTGTGACCATCCACATAGATTCTCTTGCCGTTCATAGAAAGGCTTGCGTCGCGGGAGCGAAGTATCAATGTTGCCGTCATGAGCACTGCGATGACGATATATGCAATGAGGATTATAGTGGCGATAAGCACGCCCAGCCACTCCCTGAGAGTTCTTCGTGTCTCTGGACGACCAGTAAGACGCTCCTCTTCCTCCCGTTTGCCCCATGCAACGACACGGTCAGTGGCTGCACAGAAGAACGCAATGAAAGCGGCGTATACGACAGAGGCAATGCCAACCCAACCCTCTTCTTGACGGACCCGAGTTACTGCGAGTATGATGATCACATCAATAAGAAGAAGGACTGTGATGATAGCAGTTGAGATCCTCATCGCTTTCGAAGGGTTGGTGAAGAACAGCAGAGCGACGAGTAGATTTCCGGTGGTTAGAGTCGTGTAAGAGAAGTCAAAGAATCCAGAGCCGCGGGAGTGCATCATTGGTGGTGAGACGAAGATGCTCACTAAAAGTAACACCCACCATAGGAAGGATATCATGAGGAACAGCACGGTAAGATAACGAAGAAAACGAACTGTCCAGAGATTGTATGGCGAAACCTGATTGTTAGAGGTGAGATGAATGTTCAAAGCCTAATCAGAGGACTTCAACATACCGCTGGATCATCAGGATCTAGATATCCATCAGAATGGGGTGGCGGTGGCCTCTCTTGGAGAAGCCTTGTCCTCTCATGAGGTTCTTCTCGTTCTCGTCCAGGTCCAGAATCTGTATGAACGGAGGCTCCATCATCCTGATCATCCGGCTTTTTCGAACCCCATAAGGAAACCATTTGAACGGGTTTTACAACGTTATGGACGCTGCCCAGGGGATTTAAGAGGTGGTCTGAGAGGTGAAAAGGGGTGTTGAGTTGCAATGATGGGAATTCACGATAGCGGAAGAAATGGAGGAGAAAAGCTCCCAAATGCGCTTTGTCTACGTCATGGTCTAGAATCTAGGCTGTCTCAACCACATGCCGAAACGGCTCAGTAGCATTTGCTGTAACTAGTTCAGGAAAGAGTTTGCTGCAACATGGCAAATTTATGAGTATTTCCAATCGACAACGGGGATTGCTGTATATGATTTGTCCTTGCTCAAGAGAGGTGTCAATTCCGTTTAGCCAGCTCGACAGGGATCAGGTTGTGATGTTATCGGCACGTGATACTATGTCCACTTCATTGTTCTTACTCTTTTTGACAGCACATAAATAACAATTCAATAGTACGAAAATAATGTCAGATCTAGCCCGGGCGTTCGCTCGCACAAAGCTTTCTTCTCTGCCGCCGGAATCTCCATTATCAGAAGAGATGGAATATGACGACCAAGACTCTTCGTCTGCTTCTTCAATGTCCTCTACGGGCACAATTCGCCCAAGTACAACACAAAAGCCAGCCGTTCCTCTCCCCTGGTCTGATTTCTTCGCCCAGGAACTATATCTCGAGAAACAATTTCCTGAAGGAGCAGGATCCGCCAAATATCACGTCTATCTCACATCACCATCATCACCAAAAGCACCGCTATTTATACTCCACCATGGAGCAGGCAGCTCAGCAATGTCTTTTGCATTATTCGCACTTCAACTCCGAAAACTACTACCAGAAGCCGGTATCCTAGCAATAGAAGCACGGGAGCACGGATCAGTAGTATGGGACGCATCAGACGAAGTGAACAGTGACCTCAGCATCGACATCCTCGCCCAAGACATGTTCGACATGATAGCCCTCACATCAGGAAAGCAGCACTGGACCGACCTACCGCGCCTCATGCTCATAGGCCATAGTCTAGGTGGCGCAGTGGTAACACACGCCGCCAAATTAGGAAACCTAGGAACCAAATTGATAGGCTACGCCGTCCTAGATGTTGTAGAAGGCTCCGCAATGGACGCCCTCAAATCAATGCAATCATACCTATCAGCACGACCTTCCTCCTTCGGAACCATGGAACAAGCTATAGAATGGCATGTTCGCTCGCGAACTCTGCGTAATCCGGAAAGTGCGAGAGCGAGCGTACCGAGTTTGTTTGTGCAGACGAGTAGTGGACGATGGGTTTGGCGGACAGATTTGACGCAGACGGAGAGTTATTGGCGGAATTGGTTCGATGGAATGAGCGGGAAATTCTTGGGGGCGAAGGGGGCGAAGTTGTTGCTTTTGGCGGGAACGGACAGGTTGGACAAGGAGTTGATGATTGGGCAGATGCAGGGTATTTACATTCTTTCTATCTCTACTGCTGTCGCTACCATGAATTCGTGCTGATCCTCGTATTTAGGAAAGTTCCAGTTACAGGTCTTTCCTATGGCTGGCCATTTCGTCCAGGAGGATATGCCCGAGAAGACGGCGGAAACGATTGCAGAATTCTGGAGGAGAAATGATTCGAGTACACTCATACTCCCACCAAAAGTGTCTGATCTTCTTGCGCAAGGCAAGCAAGTGTAGATATGTTCCCTCTCTGCGTGCCCTTGCTCCTGTTATGCATAGCATGGTACAGCGTTCAGCAGACTTCCCACACTATAGCGAGATTTATGATATCCAAATAGACTGCCTTTCATCTTCTAGTAGCAATGAGTCACTGATGCGAAGGCCTACTCAATCTCCAGCAACATCTGTGACTTCTGCCTTTGGCCTAGGTTTCCGCTTCCGCTTCTTCTTTGCTTCTGTCTCTGCGGTCGCAATATCCGCAGGCTTCTTCGTAGGCTTCTCGGCCACTTCCGTGGTCGTAGGGGCTGTCCTTTGTTTTGGTTTCTTCATACTGAGCGGATTGGCACCTTTTGGTCCCCTCCTCTTCTTGGGCTTGGGGGCGGCTTCGCTCGTAGCAGTAGTAGTAACGTTTGCGACAGGTGTCGCGATATTCCTGGCCCTATCAGGATGAACTCCCTCCTCTGCACTTCCCGCCTCCTCATCCTCATCCCGCCCTCTCTTCCCAAGCACAGTCGCACCCCTCCTATCCTTCAACCCACTCTTGAATTTAGCCCTCTCCTCCCTTTCCCTTAAATCTTCCGTCGCACCCCCCATTGGCTCCATGATCATGACACTCCGATTGATATAGACCAATGGCACACCCGGAATCTGTCTCATCTTCGCCCTCAACCGCCCATCCTGTGTGGCCACGACATAGCGATGTTTATTCGTACTGTTGCCCTTCGGGTCTATGACTGAGGTCAAACAGTCTAGGGTAGAGAGGGGATCGTCAAGGAGGTGGTGATTACAGCGGCGGCGTTCATAGGATTTTGCGGTTTCTATCAGGGAATCGTCTTTTGGGGTCGCATTGTAGAGGTGACGGATTGAACATTGGGTTATCACTTAGTTATGGCAATAAGCATTAAAAATAAGTTTATATAATCATGAAGAGAATTGCATACTTGGTTTGACCTGTCCATGGAGAGTGCGTTCCAATCCCCCAATCAAGTCCATCTTGAATCGTGCGGCATCCTGGAGTATTTCGGCATCGAGCAAGACTTGATAGGGTTCTCGAAAGGCGAAAGTAAGGCCATACTGGTGCATCAGCTTGCGATACTGTTTTGATCGTTTTCCACGCATCTTGGCGAAAAGTTATGTTGTATATAACTGATTGAAAAGTTCGAAACGCTTAAAACTTAAAAGTGGAAGTTTTACGAAATTCTCGTAGGGCTGAAGAGCGGAGCGGAGCGGAAACCTACATGAAAATCGTGCGGAAGAGCTTCCAGGTTCCCCACCCCCACCTTACCACCGTGACAACCCCAACTACCTCCTCGACATCTCCAAGCACTCGAGCCCCTATCAAACACGTGGGGTCCCGCTGAGGCAACCACCGAAACTTTTCGGGCACCCCCCCCCTGTTCTTGTTAGAGGTTATTGACGACAGCTACTGCTACTGCTGTAGTGCTCAGACCGCTCCTCAATAAGTAGTGTAGTCTGCTTTGTCTTACTCTTAGGCCCCCCCTTGACTGTTGCTTCTCAAGCTCACCCTCTTACAAATCTCATAAAAGCTCACGAATGCCCGTCTTATAGAACTAGCGTACGATTTGCGTTTGGATTGTTATACTCTGTACTCCCGTTGTCCGCGCAGATGCGTCTCAACAGACAATGTCTGGAGACGATGTTACATCCGAGAATGCGGGCCCGGCCAAGAAGAGCAATGACGACAAGGAGAAGGGACACGCGGAATCAACAAATACAATTGCTATAGCACCAATAGTGGAATTGGATGACTTTGGGCTACCTATACGGCCGAAAAAGAGTAGACGTCCGGTTGCGGATGCGGAAGATGGAGAGGGGAGGGATATGCCAGAACAGGAACCTTCGTCGACGGAGAGTTCGTCCGCTTATGAAGATGCCATTGGGACTCCAGCGGAACCTGCGGAGAAGTCTTCTGGAGTGAAAGAGAAGTTGGAGGCCTCAAAAGACGGGGCCAAAGAGAATGGCCATGAACCTTCACAGGGAAAGCATTCACGGGAGAACTCCGAATCAAAAATAGACACAAAGAAAGCTTCATCGGGGAGAACTACTCCAGAACCTCAAGACCATAAACCCACCTTGTCACAGGACACCACCATAAGGAAGAGTATCATCGGCGCATCACCGGAAAAGCACCATGGTCAAGCAGTATCTGAATGGTCCCACCAAGTCCTCGTTCCGCAAGATCAAGTGCCAGATACAGAGGAAGAAGAGAAATGGGAAGCAATGCCTGCGTATGCTCCATTCGACATATACGATGATCGGGGCAAGATCATTGCCCACGAACAGGATGATTCGGGGGACGAGAAAGTCGAGTATGGCACACTTGGAGGAGCAGGGAAGGGCTATACGAGGGTACAATTGGACGAAGATGTTCAGTCCGTCACAAGTATGGACGATAATACTGCCTATTTGTTCAAGGAAACGGGGACGAATGTCGCGGAGGAGGATGACGATCTGAGGGATGCCTTGTCGCAAATGCAGGCCACCAAGGAGATGCTCACGGAAGGTCAGCGAATTGCGTATGTGGGTATTGTCAGGTTGGCTATGGTGGAAATGGTCAAGGAGTTGGAGGCTGTAGAGAAGACTAGGGGAACGAAGAAGGTGCAGGAGTTGATCATGGAGTTGCTGCAGAAGTGGAGTCAGAAGATGATGGTGAGGATTTATAGTCATATGGATGTTGAGTCTGCGGGTCTGTTCTTCCTGGTTTTCTTTGCATATTCTTGCTAACATAGGCAACAGAGCAAGTCATGATCGAACAGCTAGCAGAACATGGCGTTATTCCTTCGGACCTCACACCAGTACTGATGCAGAATGCTCGCGTCAAAAATCCGGTAGCTGAAGAGGATGTTCCTGCACTAGAATCAAGCTCGTCTCCTCGACTCTCGGTCTCTTCACCTCCCCCAAATACAACTACTTCACGACCTCCCTCGCGACCCTTATCTGTAGCATCTCCACCACCAAGTGCGGGGCTCAAACCATCGGACAGTACAGTCAGTATCCGATCAAGTACGAGTGGTGGGGAAATCGCTCCCTACGACCTTCATATGGAGAATACAGAGTATCCCGCAGTTCGAACTCCATCTCAATTACCTGACACAAAAGCCATTGATATTGACATTCGGTGGACGGTGCTTTGCGATCTCTTCCTCGTATTGATTGCTGACTCACTATACGATGCCCGATCGAGACAGCTACTCGAGAAAGTGGGTGGCTATCTTGACATATCATGGCTTGAGATTTGCAGATTCGAGAAACGAGTTACAGATGCGCTTGAAATGCAGGAAGCCGCCAGCAAAGAAAATTGGAATGAAGATGAACATATGGAGAGTCGAAGAAAGATGTTCAAAAATCGAAGGCTGGTTATGATGGGCCTGGCGACTGTGGGTGGAGGTCTTGTCATTGGTCTATCGGCTGGCCTTCTCGCTCCTGTTATTGGAGCTGGTCTGGCAGCTGGATTCACCACTATCGGTGTAGCGGGAACTAGTGGGTTTCTGGCCGGTGCTGGAGGTGCTGCCATAGTTACAACTACAGGTGTTATCAGTGGCGGTACCATAGCTGTTCGAGCAGCGAACAGAAGAACTGGAGCAGTCCAGACTTTCGAGTATCGTCCTTTACACAACAACAAACGAGTCAATCTTATTGTAACAATATCTGGATGGATGAATGGCAAAGTCGACGACGTCCGTTTACCATTCAGTACGGTAGACTCTATCATGGGCGATATATACTCTGTGTATTGGGAACCGGAAATGCTGCAGAGCATGGGTCAAACGATTACTATCCTCGCAACGGAGGCACTCACACAAACATTACAGCAGGTCTTGGGAAGCACAATTCTTGTGGCACTTATGGCGGCATTGCAACTTCCTGTCGTTCTCACGAAACTGGCATATCTTATCGATAATCCATGGACTGTTTCCATGGCGAGAGCAGATCTTGCAGGACTCATTCTAGCAGACTCACTTATTGACAGGAATCTTGGATCTCGTCCCATCACCTTGGTCGGTTTCTCTCTCGGATCACGTGTCATTTATGCGTGTCTGCGTGAGCTGGTCAAAAAGGGTCAACCAGGTCTCATTCAAAATGTCTACATGTTTGGTTCACCGGTCATAGCAAACAAGGATGAGTTTATTCGGTGTAAGAGTGTGGTAGCTGGGAGATTTGTCAATGGGTATGCTACCAATGACTGGATATTAGGCATGTCTTCGTTCTTGATCATGTCCCATTCAGGCTTCTGACTTGTTGTATAGGCTACCTCTTTCGCGCCACGGGTGGTGGCATCCGCAAAGTCGCCGGTCTAGGGCCTTTAGATGAAGTTCCCGGCATCGAAAACGTAAATGTTTCCGAGTGGGTACCAGGACATATGTCCTACCGTGCTGCTATGCCACGATTACTCCGTGAAGTAGGCTGGATTGTCGAAAGCGATGAGTTCACTGAGATCGAAGACCCCGACCCGGATAATCACGAGGAGCGCCAACGAGAGCTCATTAATGAAATCGAGGAGGCGCGAAAAGCGCTGGAAGAGAAGCCAGAGAAGAAAAGCAAATTCGGTTTCTTCAAAAGGAAAAAGATAGCGGAGAAGAAAGCTTGGGAGACTTATGACGAGACATCCAAGATTGCTCCCGAGGGAAAGGAAAGAGATAGTGACTACAAAAATGGGAGTGGTGAGGGTGTCTTATTCGATGTTGATGCTATAAAAGCAGAGATTGCAGAGCTGGCCGGTCATGGCATAGAAATTAAACAGCTCGAGTCGACATTGCCGCCCATGAAGCTGAACCTGGATTCTTCGCCACAACCTTTACGACCGACGAAAAGTTTCAACGATAGTATTACGCCGTCGTCGCCGCATAGTAATGGCTCTCTCACTCAACCCTCTACGGCGGATAGACCTGATTTTGCGAAGGGTATCTCGGAAAGTGATGCTCACGACGGACATAGTGGTGGTATATATATGACCTTTGGGACTTCGCCCCCGAGGGCGCTGTCTGGACATATGTCGCCATTGCATCTAGGATCTAACAGCGGTTCCGCTGCTAATATCTCGACTCCAACGTATGCTTCGGATTGGGATACTGTGCATCGACCAGCACTGAAGTCACATGCAACTATGCCTGTGCCTGCGCCTGCGCCTGCGGCTCCACCGATACTAAATCTAGAGCACAATGCTTGGGCAGATGAAGACGAAGAGTATGGCAAGGAGACGGAGATGAAGATGACTTTTGAATAGACCCTGGCGTGTGGCAGTGTATGTGATATTGGAGGGGAGACTCTTGGGGTTTTGTTCATTTCTAGCGAGCATATACGGCGTTTTCTTCTTCTGCTTTGCATCGGACTTGGGAAACATTGGAGAGGTGTTTTGGATGTGCTGTTCATGGCTACCTATCCTTTAAATGCATTCGGGTTTGCATTAATGGTGGTTAAAACTGCATTTATTGATCTACGAAGCTTTTGTATGTTTTGGTTGAGATAAGCTTACATTAATCCAAATGGCCACAGTACAGCTCATGTATTATGACTCCTCTTACTCATATTGTTGCCTTGTACCTATCTTATGCTTATGAAGCCTTGAATGGAACCTGGAGATGATGGTCGCCGCCTAAACAGGCCTAGCGCCACGCTAAGGCAAGGCCGCATATCAAAAGTTTCTCGAGCTTCAAGGTTACAAGTATCTTCACTTCCCCCCGCCATACCATTTCTCCCTCCTACTCTCCTTTCCTCTCCTTCCTTACATCCCTGACATCTCGTATTTCCTCCTCCATCATGGCGTCTCGAGGTGCAAAAGGGCGAGAAGGGCAAGGTCAAGGCAAAGGCGGCGATGGCGCAAACAATAACCTGGCCCAATTCAAATATGCCGCCATGTCCAATTTGGTCCTCCAGGCCGACAGAAGATTCACAAATCGAAGTAAAGATGAACACACCGGCGACCCCGAATCGCTGGCCGGACGAATCAATATTCTGGATATGGGCTCAAGAACGGCGCGAGATATGGCACCCAAGCAGAAGAGACCACGCGCGGCTGTGGATGTGAAACGTGGTAGTTACGATGAAGGTGCCGCTATATTGCAGCAGCAGAAGAGAAGTCGTGGGGAGCCGGCCCAGTTGAGAGGGGCTGGTATATTGTCGCGGCAGGATCTCCTCGTCGAGGGATTGAAGTATAGACCAAGGACGCCGGCCACAAGAGCGACGTACGATCTCGTCACTACCATTGTGGCGAGGAGTCTTGGGGATGTGCCCGCTACTGTCACGAGGAGTGCTGCGGATGCGGTGCTGGAATACCTAAAGGACGAAGATCTCAAGGATTTCGACAAGAAGAAGGAGGTGGATGATATTTTGGGGTCGACGATGGGGAGCAAGGAGTTCAATGAACTCGTTAATTTGGGGAAGAAGATTACGGATTATGATGCCCAGGATGAAGACGAGGCTATGGCGGAGGCGCAGGATGAAGCTGATGCCGAGTTGGATGATAGGCAGGGTGTTGCTGTTGTCTTTGACGACGAAGATGAAGACGACGAAAATGCGGGTCTGAATGATGAGATTCGTGATCAGGGTGATTCATCCGACGATGAAGGTGCGCCAACGCCGGATGAAGATATGGAGGACGCTGCTCCTGCTGCTGCGGGTGCTGAGCTCGACGAAGATGGTGATATGGTTATCGGGAATCAGACTGCTGCTCTAGCGAGTCAGGACAACGAGTTGGGGAGCGTAGCTGCATATGCTATCGATGCGTATTGGTTACAGCGGCAGATTGGTCAGGTTTATGAAGACGCTCACACTCAGCAGGAGAAAACACAGGTTGCCCTGCAGACTCTCTCCGGAACCGACGATGAGGGCGAGGATAAACCACTCCGGGAGATCGAGAATGATCTTATGGAACTTTTTGACTGGGAGCATCCTGGGCTTGTCAACAAGCTCGTCATTAATCGCGACAAAATCGTATGGGTCACTAGATGGAGACGGGTGGCTGAGGACAGGAATGCTAGAGCAGCAGTGGAGCGAGAAATGATTGCAAACGGCCACCGCAAAATCCTCAAAGAGCTGCAGACTAGAGAAGTATACGCGGATGAGGAAAATGTTACCGACAAAAAGCCTAAAATGGAGATTAAGGATATTGAGATGTCTGGACAATCACATGAAGGCGTTGAACAACAGCGCGATGGTGGTCTTGTCGGTGGACTTCAACCCAAGCGACTTCTCAACCTCGAAAATCTCGTCTTCGACCAAGGAAACCATCTCATGACTAATCCCAATGTAAAACTACCCCAAGGATCAACGAAGCGCACCTTCAAAGGATATGAAGAGATTCATGTTCCAGCTCCCAAGGCGAAGCGAAGTCCAGACGACCCAGCAGATATGCCCGCATCCAAGCTACCAAATTGGGCGCGGACAGGATTTGGTTCAGCTGAGAAGCTCAATCGCATTCAGACCAAGTGTTATCCATCAGCTTTCCTTGACGATGGCAACATGCTCATTTGCGCACCCACTGGGTCCGGAAAGACAAATGTCGCCATGTTGGCGATACTCCGAGAAATTGGCAAGCATCGCGATCCTGAGACTGGCGCCATCAACCTGGACGAGTTTAAAATCATCTACATTTCTCCACTCAAGGCTTTAGTCGCGGAACAGACTGGTAATTTCGGCAAGAGGTTGGAGTCTTATGGTATCAAAGTTGCGGAGTTGACTGGGGATCGACAATTGAATAAGGCTCAGATTGCTGAAACACAGGTTATTGTCACTACACCAGAAAAATGGGATGTCATTACTCGCAAAGCTTCAGATACTAGTTACACCAACTTGGTGCGACTCATTGTCATTGATGAGATTCATTTGCTGCATGATGATCGTGGTCCGGTGTTGGAGAGCATTGTTAGCAGGACTATCCGTCGCACTGAACAGACGGGAGATCCTGTCCGTATTGTTGGGCTTAGTGCTACGCTTCCCAATTACCGAGACGTTGCCACCTTCTTGCGTGTCGACACCAATAAGGGTCTCTTCCACTTCGATGGATCATACAGACCTTGCCCGCTCAAGCAGGAATTCATTGGTGTTACCGACAAGAAGGCCATCAAGCAACTCAAGACTATGAATGACGTATGCTACAATAAGGTTCTCGAACAAGTCGGCCAGAATCGAAATCAAATGCTTATTTTCGTACATTCTCGAAAAGAGACGGCGAAGACTGCTAAACATATCCGCGATAAGGCTCTAGAAGAGGAGACCATTGGGCAGATCCTCCGAAGCGATGCGGCGAGCAGGGAAATTCTGCGGACAGAAGCTGATCAGATTACCAATGCTGATCTGAAGGACTTGCTACCCTACGGTTTCGGCATCCATCATGCTGGTATGACTCGAGCAGATCGTTCTTCTGTGGAGGATCTCTTCGCGGATGGATCGATACAGGTCCTAGTTTGTACAGCAACGCTCGCATGGGGCGTCAATCTCCCCGCTCACACGGTCATCATCAAAGGAACGCAGATCTACTCTCCCGAGAAGGGTAGCTGGGTTGAGCTCAGTCCACAGGATGTGCTTCAGATGCTCGGTCGAGCTGGGCGTCCGCAGTATGATACTTTCGGTGAAGGTATCATTATCACCATGCAGAGTGAGATACAGTACTACCTCTCGTTGATGAATCAGCAACTACCCATCGAGTCTCAATTCGTTAGTAAGCTGGCGGATAATCTCAATGCTGAGATTGTGTTGGGCAATGTACGCACGAGGGATGAAGGTGTTGAGTGGTTAGGATATACCTACCTTTACGTACGGATGCTGAGGTCACCCGGGTTATACAGCGTTGGTGCTGATTATCAAGACGATGAAGCGTTGGAGCAGAAACGTGTAGATCTCATACATTCTGCGGCGACTATGCTCGAGAAGTGTGGGTTGACCAAATACGACGTTCGTAGTGGAAAGGTCCAATCTACAGAGCTCGGTCGCATTGCGTCGCATTACTACATCACTCACAACTCCATGCTCACTTACAATCAACACATCCAGCCCTCGATCTCACCGATTGAGCTCTTCCGCGTTTTCTCTCTGAGCGAGGAGTTCAAATACATCCCTGTGCGACAGGACGAGAAGTTGGAACTCGCCAAATTGCTTGGTAGAGTGCCAATTCCAGTCAAGGAGACTATCGAAGAGCCGCAAGCGAAGATTAATGTTCTTCTCCAGGCGTATATTTCGAGATTAAAGCTAGAAGGCTTGGCTCTTATGGCTGATCTCGTATATGTCACTCAATCTGCTGGTCGTATCTTACGAGCAATATTCGAAATCTGCCTGAAGCGCGGTTGGGCTTCTGTTGCAAAAACTGCTCTCGATCTTTGCAAAATGGCAGAGAAGCGCATGTGGCCTACCATGACTCCTCTGAGGCAATTCCCGCGCTGCCCATCCGATGTCATTCAAAAGGCTGAGCGTATCGAAGTACCATGGCCGAACTACTTTGATCTTGATCCTCCTCGTATGGGTGAGTTGATGGGAATGCCCAAGGCAGGAAAGACTGTTTGCAATTTCGTCGCCAGGTTCCCGCGTCTAGAACTAGCTGCTCAAGTGCAACCAATGACGCGGTCGATGCTGCGAGTAGAGCTTACCATTACTCCCAACTTCGAGTGGGACGACGAAATCCATGGCGCTGCTGAGAGTTTTTGGATCATGGTTGAAGATTGCGATGGGGAGGATATTCTCTTCCATGATCAGTTTTTACTGCGGCGAGAGTTTGCCATCAGCGAGATGAATGAGCATTTGGTGGAGTTTACGGTACCGATTACGGAGCCTATGCCACCAAACTACTTCATCACTGTTTTGTCTGATCGGTGGATGCATGCGGAGTCAAAGCTGGCTGTTTCGTTCAATAAGCTTATTTTGCCGGAGAAGTTCCCGCCTCATACGCCTTTGCTGGATCTGCAGCCTTTGACGGTTGCGGCGCTTAAGGTGGAGGAGTATCAGGCTTTGTACCCGGAGTGGGAACGTTTCAACAAGATTCAGACGCAGGTGTTTCAGTCACTATACTCTTCTGATGAGAATGTCTTTCTTGGTGCTTCTACTGGCAGTGGCAAGACTATTTGTGCAGAGTTTGCATTACTCAAGCATTGGAAGAACTCTGATGCCGGCCGAGCAGTGTACATTGCTCCATACCAAGAGCTTGTCGACACGCGATACAAAGACTGGCAGAGGCGTCTAGGTGGACTTGTTGGCGGCAAAGACATCGTCAAGCTCACCGGTGAAACAAATGCTGACCTTCGTTTGGTCAAGCAGGGCGATCTCATTCTTGCTACACCTCAACAATGGGATGTGATATCGAGACAGTGGCAGCGTCGAAAGGACGTTCAGAGTGTTACTCTCTTCATTGCTGATGATCTTCATATGCTCGGCGGTCTTGGCGGATACACATACGAAGCTATCGTTTCACGAATGCATGCCATGAAGGTTCAGTTGGAGTCTGATTTGCGAATCGTAGGCTTGAGCGTGTCACTGTCAAACGCTAGAGATATTGGCGAGTGGATTGGTGCTTCCAAACATACTATCTACAACTTCAGTCCAGCAGTCAGAGCTGTCCCTCTCGAACTCCACATCCAGTCCTTTACCATACCGCACTTCCCATCTCTCATGCTTGCCATGGCTAAGCCGACATACCAAGCTGTCCTACAACTTTCCTCCGACAAACCTGCAATGATTTTCGTTCCGAGTCGCAAACAAGTTCGAGCAACTGCCCAAGATTTGCTCGCGGCCTGTATGGCTGACGACGATGAGGATCGTTTCTTGAATACGGACCTCGATCAAATTCAGCCTATTTTGGAGAAGATTAATGAGAAAGCTTTGGTTGAGTCGCTGTCGCATGGGATAGGGTACTTCCACGAAGCTCTTGATTCGTTCGATAAGAAAGCCGTGGAGGCGCTGTTCAAACAGGGTGCTATCCAAGTGCTAGTGGTCTCACGCGATTGCTGCTGGGAGATTGATACAACTGCTCATTTGGTTGTTGTGATGGGTACACAGTATTTTGAAGGGCGTGAGCATCGATACATTGATTACACTATTAGTGAAATCTTGCAGATGTTTGGTAAGGCTGGACGCTCGAGCGGCCGTGGGAAGGACAAGATTGCAAAAGGGGTGCTGATGGTCCCGGCTGTGAAGCGCGATTACTACAAGAAGTTCTTGAATGAGGCTTTGCCGATCGAGAGTCAGCTACAATCATATCTCCACGATGCTTTCGTCGCCGAGATCAGCACCGGTATGATTTCTTCCACGCAAGACGCCGTCGATTGGTCAACTTACACGTACTTCTACCGACGACTCCTCGCCAATCCGAGCTTTTACGGACTGACAGATATCACCCACGAGGGTCTCAGTGCCTTCTTATCAGAGCTTGTAGAGACCACACTCAAGGAACTCGTGGAGGCTAAGATCATCGAGCTCGATGAGGAAGATGACACCATCTCCCCACTCAATGCTTGTAGGATTTCTGCGTACTACAACATCTCCTTCATCACCATGCAGACCTTCCTTCTTTCGCTCACCAGCAAAACCAAGCTCAAGGGTATACTCGAGATTGTTACTTCCGCCACTGAGTTTGAGAATATCCAGATTCGACGTCATGAGGATAACATTCTTCGACGAATATACGACCGCGTTCCTGTCAAGTTGGCACAGCCTGTGTACGATTCACCACACTTCAAAGCTTTCGTTCTTCTGCAAGCACATTTTTCGAGAATGGCGCTTCCCGTCGATCTCGCCAAAGACCAAGAAATGATTTTGAAGAAGGTCCTCAACCTCCTCAGCGCTTGCGTCGACGTCCTCTCATCCGAAGGCCACCTCAACGCCATTAACGCCATGGAAATGGCACAGATGGTCGTGCAATCAATGTGGGACCGCGACAGCCCTCTCATGCAAATCCCCCACTTCGATGATCGCACGGTGCACGCGGCGAAAGAAAACGGCGTCGAAGACATTTACTCCTTCATGGAAGCCATGGATCCCTCTGAAAATTCAAACTACGATTCCCTTATCAAATCCCTCAATCTTACCAACAGGCAACTCGCCGATGCTGCAGACTTCACGAATAATCGGTATCCAAATTTGGACCTCAATTTCCAGGTCTTGGACCCAGAAAGTATAACCACGAACTCGCAGTCATATGTTCAAGTTAGCATTGAGCGGCAGTTGGAAGAAGATGAGGAAGTGAATACAGAAGTACACGCTCCGTTTTTCCCACTGGAGAAGACGGAGAATTGGTGGCTGGTTATTGGGGATGAGAAGAAGGGTGCGTTATATGGGATCAAGAGGATCACTATCGGGAGGAGTTGGAGTGGGAAGGTGGATTTTGTGGTGCAGAATCTGGGAAGGCAGGAGCTGACGTTGAGTTTGATGAGTGATTCTTATTTCGGGGTGGATCAGGCTCCTACTTTTGTGGTGGAGGCAGTAGAGGGGATGGAGGAGGATGAAGATGAGGAAGAAAGTGAGGGTGATGAGGTTGCGTGAGTACAGATCGTGGGTTGGATGGCGTTCCGGTTTTGGGGAGGTGGAATGTAAATTGTAAAATAGCGATTTCAAAACATTCGAAGAGAACTAATGATTGAGAGTCGTTCAGGCCAACTGTTCTACGTCACCTATCTTATTCTTATGTTTTCACAAATTCGGGAGACTATGCTGTGGCGCTATGTCTACCTTAGTCTCCTCCAGAATGATTTTCCACATCCATCCTGCGAATTCGATACTTCTTGATTCAATCCACTTTGATTATAATGCTACAACTGGTGGAACCTTTGGCTTGGCCGGCTCACCTCCTTCCGTGGAGTGAAGCTTCGAAATGTCGTCGATGGGTGCAATCATTGAGTTCATGGAGTAGTTAAAATGGTTCTTATCCATATAATCCATGATAGCATCCTATATCATTCGCATATTAGCACAACGGACTCGAAAGGAAAGGGCAAAGAAAGTGGAAAATATACACACCTGACTCTTACACTCATGCGGAATTTCCCACCCATCTACAGCAAACTTCCGCCCATCCTTCTCCGTCCTCGGCCACTCCATAGTCATATCCCCTGCACAGCTAATGGTCTGCCTCAAATAATCAAAACAATGATGAACATGACTGGCATGATTGCCCTCGTGGAAAAGTTTCACAATACCCCTTTGGGTATCCGTGTCATTTGCTACGATCGCGTCGAGGAACATCCATGTGAAGCGGCGCAGTTGGCCTAGGCAGTGCATTTGGTGGAAGACGGCGACAGAGTAGATCATGCCCCAGGGTGTGTCTTCGCCTTCGGGTAAGTCGTATTTTTCGTGGTCTGGGACGAAGACGAAGCCGCGGCCGGGGGGAAGGAGGGCGTCCCAGGCGGCGTCGGTGGTGGCGTTAGGCCTGGCGGAGTACAGTTCGTTTTCACGGAATATGGTCTTCTGCATGGGGACTGGGTCTATGTTAGGAAGACTGGCACAGGCTGGGGAGTGGATCTGAGGGATGTATTACTTTCTGGGACTGGTGTCTTGAGTATTGGCTTTTTCTTCAGCTCTTTGAATGTCTTATAAGTGGCTGGACTTTGGAGGAAGAGGAGGGCGAAGAGAGTGGCGCTTAGTAGGCCGATCACAATTCTGAGGTACAAGTTCGTTTTGAGTACTGCTCGATTTAGAGCGTATATTTCTGCTGTTGTTTGGTGCTCATTCTCGCTGTCGGATGAGGCGACGTGTAGTGGTTTTGATTCCTCATCCACCACCCTATCGTATGCGGCCGGAGAGTGCTCATCCCGTCGTGAATTGAACCTCGACATGTTTGAATAAGAATGTCACAGGAAGGAAAGGACAGTGCCGACGCAAAAGAAATAGGAAGGTTGAAAGTTGAACTTGGAAATTCACGAAACGACGTCTACCAAGAACTCTAACTTGCCCACCACACAAAAAGATCAGGCACACATCAGGAGAGTATCCAATGGTATCAAAGCTTGTCCTAGATACATTACCAAAGTCTTCTGGAAGCTTGTGCCTCGACACAGTATCCTGCGACGCACATTGTCGCATGGAAGCCCATCCCATGCCTAGAGCGTGTGGGCGTTAGAGTTGGCTGCGAGTGGCTCGTCGTTCCATTTTACAGGGATAGAACATTTGCGGCTGTCTAGATGAGACAAATCAATATAAGTGATTGATATTGAGAAAGACCAGAGAACTTGGCTTGGGGTTGAGATGAATCTCCTGCGGCCTGAGTGCCTGAGGCAGACTTCAATGCTCAACTAACGTAATCCACAAGCGAGTCGCCATTCCAACCGAACCGCCACTAAAATCTATCATCTCAACTTTGCACCTCAATATTACCACAATTACTAATTGAATTAAGTCGATTTATTATATAATTGATTACTCGACCTTTAAGCAATTATCGGCTGTATGATTATAGCTATTATATATATAATAGCTTAGTAAACCAGCCCGATTACTCCTTAGCCTACTTCTTAGTAAGAGGGTAAATAGTACTACCTCTTACTCTATTACCTCTTTAATAGCCTCCTCTACCTCCTCTACCTCTATATTACTACTAATAAGCTTCTATATATCTATAACTGTAAGAGTAGTAGATTTAGATAGAGTCTTGACCCCAATAATATACTAACCCCAACAATATACTACTAAACGCATTATTATCGCATACGACACGCGTCCGCCACGCCAATAGGTCCTAAAAACTCTAAAAAGCTGCCTAACCTAGAAGTTCAGGTATTAAAGGCTTTATATATATTAAAAAATAAAGATTTTTCTTCTATTTAGGCTGCTGCTCGGTTCTTTTAAGTTGGTTATACGATACTATCGCAACGGCTCCGCGGCAGCGTATCGCATTCGAGGAGTAAGGAAATAAGTTAGATTCTTACTAACGCGGAAGAAGATACTCTTATACGATAGATCAAGCAATATATAAAAGGCGGACTCTATATTACCGGTCTAATATTACTAGAATTAGCGCTGTGCCTACGTAGCGTACGCGTTACGCACGTGTTGTATAATACTCCTCTCCGATCTCTAACCGGTCGAATTAACCGCAAATAGCTACTACGCTTCCAAAAACGACACCCTAAGATAGGTGGGATATATACGCAATAACTAGAACGTGTATAGGAAGAAGGAGCTATATTTAAGAACGTAAGGCGCTAGTTTAATATAGTTAAGGCGATATAAGAGGAGTATTTATATAGGCCTAATAATATCTAGAATATAGACGAGTTAGGAGTTAGTATTAGTAAAGAGTAGGTATTTAAGGTACTTGTTTACCTTAATAGTACACAAAAGTATCGGGTTGTTAGGGGTAAGTAGGAGTAGGTAACTAATATTAAGTGTATTAGTGCCGTAGGCGAAGCGCTAGCGCCGCTTATTATATTTAAGGGTTACGCAATAAATTCGCGATAGCTCAATAAATAATTACCTTAAGGATAGCATTTTGCAACTAGCAAGAACGGCTGGACATCTAATAACCTTAGGTTAGTATAGTTAAAGACAGTTTTCGAGCCTCTCTTACGCGCGACGGCTACGGGACGCCGGCGATTACTTATCGCGGATAGCTATAGAAGCTATATTCAAGCTAATTTTATTGCCTATTGTATAGAGCATAATATTAACCTCCTTATTATACCTCTATATTGCTCGCATAAGTTGCAACTACTTAATATTAGCGTGTTTTCAGCGTTCAAGCGGTATTATACCGTCGAGACGTATACGCTGTCCCGGCTTAGCGCATAGCGTATCCCTCGCTTAGAATAGATTAAATTACTTTTAAAAGCACGCGATAAGGCTATAATAAAGGAGAATATACTTATAGGATAGCGTAGCACCGGTAGGGTTCCTCACGGGGCGGAACGGGGCGGGTTTATACCCTAGGGCCCCGTACCGTGCCGGTACGGGTCTAAACGGTAGAG